>NDXB01011388.1:18868-45566 GCA_002631895.1 Agapornis roseicollis | reverse complement strand
CGGCTATGGGGGCAGCTATGGAGGCCTTGGCGGTTATGGAGGCTACGGTGGATTTGGAGGCTACGGGGGTTATGGACGCCTTGGTGGCTATGGGGGCTATGGAGGCNGCACAGCGTTGTGGGCTCAGCGGGAGTCCCTGCCATTGCTGGCGGCTATGGGGGCAGCTATGGAGGCCTTGGGGGCTACGGAGGCTATGGTGGATTTGGAGGCTACGGAGGTTATGGACGCCTTGGTGGCTATGGTGGCTATGGAGGGTTTGGGGGCTGCGGATATGGTGGCTGGGGCCGAGGTCTCATGTCCTTTGGTGCCAGCTGTGGGAGCTGCTAAGCCACAGGTGGTTCCAGCCGCAGATGACAGAGAGCTCCAGGAAGGCCCGTGGTACATCTGAACATGATGCATTAAGGAAGGACACCCCTTGAACTCTTCTGGAATTCAGAGCTTGGACGCCTATTGGCTGCTTGTTCCCAAGCTCTGTCTGCCTCCTGCCCCACTTCAGTATTCTTTTATGCCTCACTTCCCATGTCAATGTAGCCCTATGATGGATGCCTGCTTTTGCACATAGTTGATGCCATCTGCTATGAGATATCAGCTGCCCTTTACCTGATCCACGTCTCTTCTCCCAGCTCCTCCTCTCCTCAAACTGCAATAAAAGCTGTGTTGCACTGCAACATTGATCCCTTTGGTAGCTTCATGATTTTGTTTTTCCAGTCACTGTTTCTGGTTTGGTTTGGTTTGGTTTGTTTCTTGCTCACATTTTCCATTGCATTTTCCACCCACATGAATGAACCCTCAAACCACGGACAGTTAGGTTTTGTCTGAATTTAGTCTTCACTTTTGCTGTTACTATTTCTAGATCAACAATGTGAGCAATAATTCTAGAGCTATAATATGAAGTTCTACATTGACATTAATCTGCTTATCACATTTGTGGAAGCTCTGAATTTCTCTCAGAAAAGAGTTTTGAACTGCAAGGTAGGGATATTCTAACAAATCATGAGTTTCATTACAAAAGACAGATTTCAAAGGTGAAATACCACTTCCTGGGGTTTTTTTTGGTCTATAGAGGAATGAAAGTTACACTAATGCAATATTTCTTTCCTATTCCTACTCTGCACCCTGTTCCCACCCAGTCGTTATGCTTGGGGTGATGCTTTGAGCATTCACCATGCAATGGGGCCAGTGCATTCATGAGTGCTGTCATTTGTGGGCAGCCTAAGGGCATCCTTCCCCCTGTGACCTCAGGGAAGCTCTGTAGAATGTGTCAGGAGGCCATGGGTGGGCTCTGCATTTCTTCCCCTGCAACCTCCACATCTCGCTTTAGGCTGGAAAAGTTGCTCTGTCCTGAGATGGAAATGTCAAATCAGGACCTGAGCATTGCCCAAGGCCTTGCAGGGATTGCTATTACAAGTGGCTGGTCCTGGGGAGGGGTGGTCAAATGGTCAGCATGTATTTAATGACATTGTGTAGAACAGTATTCCTGGGATTTTGTGACCTTTGTGCTTGAAGAGGAAACATGGAAAATCTATGATCGAGGATAAATTTACTGTATATCTAATAGACAAGTAAAAGGAGAAGGAAATAACCCTGTGATAATGAAAACCGGGAGGCAGGCTTGGTACAGGAAATTTATTTGGGAAGAGACAGCTTTTCCACAATTCTGGAACAAATTGTACAGAATATGAACACCATCTTTCCAGGGATCAGTGAGGTTCTGGCTCATCACCAGGGTTAAAGTGATGCAGTCTATAAAAAAATGGGGTTTCTTCCTTGGCACAGTTGCTGTGTGCAATTTCTAGCATCCTAAGTCAGCACTCTAAGTTCAGTGTCAATAATATAACTGAAGTAAGACAAAGCACAATGTAAGCAGATGACTACAGTGGAAAGCCAGAGAGTAACAGATCAAAACTAAAGGCACAATGAGAAAATGCACACATGAACCTGCCTTTCACAGCTGCTGAGCATTCGCAGCTCTCATTTGCAGCCAGACACCACTCAATCATGGGGCTGGTGCCCATCAGCTCCACCCCCAGCTTGCGTCTTGGGTTTCCTTTGCTGCTTCTTTAAACCGCTCGGCGCACAGCTCAGTATGTCCACCGCTTCCCGGAGCGGTATGAATTGCATGGATGTGTCCATTGGGAAGAATAGGTGTAGGAGTATTTTGGGGCACAGCGCGGCTCAGGTCGGGCGATGACCTGGGGTGCGACTTTCTCAGGTGCTGCTTCCAGCCTCCCCATCGTCTCCGCTGGCAGGGGCGCTGCGGTGGGAGCCTCTGCTAGGGCCACCTCTGAGGGCTCCGAGGCTCCCACGACCGTTTGCTGCGGGTAGGTGGTGAGGATGGGCCCCGGGAAGGTGACAACGACGGGCGGTGGGTATATGATGACCCGGGAGTCCCCACAGGTCACGACGCAGGGCTCGTTGCTGCTGGTGGCCAGGGGTTGGGGACACTTGGCATCGCAGGGGTTGGTGCATGCCAGCTGCTCAGAAGCCATTGCCTGGCCGTGGTAAGGGAATGCCTGCAATTTATTTGCACAATTAGTAAAACCAGTAACAACCTGTGCGCTCGGTTATTGACTCTTCAAAGAGCAGCTCTGAGAGATCTTTAGGCGGAGATAGTTCGGATGAAGGCAGTAGTTAAGCTCCTTTCATGCTATCGACCACCTTTCATTTAGCTTGCGTCTGTTTGGCCTTTCTCATTTGCTTGCCCTCTTTCCTTCTCTCCCTCTGGGAGAGCAAAACCCCTCCCTTTTCTTTGTGTGCCGTCTCCAAACCTGACATGTGCTCTAAAACCTCCCAGTCCTTTGTAATGCTTCCCGGAGACACGTTTGAACTTGTTCCCACAGCGTTTCTTTTCCTCCCACACAGCTTCTCAGCCTGTGTTCCGTAGACGGAGCATAAGGGAGCAAGGGGGAAAAGATCTGGGGGTTTTTTTAATAGCTTTGAGTGTTGAATCATCTCTTTAGCAGCCTGTAATTTCCTACATGATTTCCCTTGCAGATTCCTGTTGTTTTCAGATGCTAAAGTGTTCCACTAAAACACAGCAAAATGTAAGGTAAGAGTAAACGGGGGGTTAAAGATACCGGTTTAGATAGGCACGTAGCTTAAAATATGGTCAGCCCAGCTAAGAAAACTTCAGCTTCAGTTAAGGTTAAACGCATTTCATACTGTGTATTTATTTTTCCAGGTTAACTGTTCGCATGGAAACTAGTTCTCCACTGTATAGGATTGCATTGTATTTTAAGCTTGTAAATCAAAGATGCCTTATGATGATGAATAAGGAAAAAGTATTATTTTACTCGCAGTTAAGTCCTGTCTTTTTCGGACAGGACTGTTTTGTCTTACATTTGGAAGACAAAAGTAAGGCTTTAGGCAGCTTTGCAGCGCTCCTTACGAGTAGTTAACAGAAAATCCGGGAAGTTTCTAAAGCTGATGGGGGGCAATTTGGAGCTAATCGCTGAGATCAGCCAGTCTTATCTATAAAGAGGTAAAATGCCGCATCTAAAATACATAGCCAGCAATCCTTTCTGATAAATAAGCTATTTTATTGGCAACCATACAGTAAAAATACCCTGAACACAACTTTACTTCCGAAGCTCAGTACTGTTTTGCACCAGGTTCTAGCAAAGTGCTGGCACAGGGGAATTGCCACTGAGCTCCTTGATGTGTTTACTTGTCTCAGCTCAGAGCAAAGCAAACCTATCCTGAAATGTATCATTCTGGGGAGAAAAAGCAAAATAGAAGGCAAAAAACATGCATAGCGTTTTACCCCAAATACTTCTAGGTTAGAACACAAATTTAACTTGAAAATCGCTTAATTTAATCCCGGTTAAAACACATCGAAATACTGGTGGAGTTTTAGTAGAAATGAATGCTTATTCCCACAGTTACATTAAATGATAATGTCTAATCATCACTTGGTGTAGCTTGTTGTGATTCCACTTAGCTAAGGATGTCTAGGTTATGAACAGCAGCAATGCTGCATGTCTAGAGTGACACAGAGCTAACTTTGAGCAAGGAGTTTTACCTCAGTCGTTATCTGTGAAATCACCCACCTAACAGCTGCTCAACCCCCCTCGTAAACCAGAAAAGCCAAAACAAAGGCAAAATTTGTTCCCAGAGCTCTGCTGAAAGTATTTCATACCTAAGACCGAAATTCCTAATTCCCCCATAAAAGTAACAGCCCAAAGCAGTCTCGAGAAGCCCTTACTTTTATTTTTGCATCTTTCATCTAGTACAGAAAGCTGCTGAAAGATGCTTACTAATGTCCCTGAAAGCCAGAATATTTATGCAGGATTTAGTCCCATTTTTAACCAAAAATGCATGATAAAGCAAAATGAAACTCAAGGTTTTTATAGTTGTCAAATCAGACTTACTCAGAGCACCGGAGAGAACAAGTCAAGAGAAGTAGTTGGAAAAAACTTGCATGGGGAGAGTATTTATACCCTTTCTTCGATTGCCTGGAGGAGCTGAGACACCCTTTGTATAAAGGCCTTAATTACTTATGAACCAAACCCTGTTGCATGTATTACTGCTGTAGTTGCAGTAATTGTTTTGTTCACTGTTTATGATTATCTGAAGCTCAGTTGGGTAATAACGCAAAATGCAGATGGCAACTTGCAAGTTCTTTTAATCTTGAGATTTCCTGGGTTTACTCTACTGATTTCATTAAGAATTAAAAAAGCAGTAAGGATTAATGGGCTTCTGGTGACTTATCTTTGCTAAAAACACAACTGCACAGGGAGCCTCGGAGATGGCAACACACACAAGATTTCCTTATTGGGAATATAGGCTAACATCTAGTATGTGTCTCCATGCTTAGATAAGTTTCTGGAAAGGCAGAGCTTGGTTTTCAGCTGATATAATGTTAATAAGGTTTATGGATGTGTTCTTTAGCAAGGGAAGTATCTGGTACAAGAATTTTAAAGAGCGAAACTGTCACAGATTTGTCTTTTCAATAAAGATGAAGCCATCTCCGATTATGAAGCTTAAAATGAGTAGATAGAACATTTTTCTTATTTCAGATGCACAGGTCAGAGCAGTCTAAATCCACTGGGATATTATTGCTATTAACATAAAATAATTTTCAGGTATGCCATAGTAACAGATGTTTGTGAACTTCTTTTGGAATCTCATCTCCTGATGTCTTCAGAATATTCCTGATAAGCTCCACAGCCCAGGGGATCTTTATGGGCCCCATATAAAATAATTAATGTCATAAATGCATCGTGTCATAAACACCATGATGCTGATGGATTTAATTAATTTAAATGTGTTTGGCATTTTGATGCATGAAACTTCCCTCCAGTGGGAAGAGCGAGTGTGGTGAAAGGATTTCTGGGAATACGGGTGTACTGCATAAGCACTTTGACAAGTTCCTCCCAGTAACCTCTGCCACTGGAGGGAGCCACTGTGTGCATGGGAGCCTCTCACCATGTGCATAGGGGCAGAGGTGAGTCAATCAGTAGCAGATGGGGTAATGTTCAGCCTGTTGCTATGTGCTGTGGCAGAGTTGGCTTCAGGTTTTCATGGTTTGATCCTAACAAGGTAGGATGAATGTCCTATGTCAAAGGAGCTCACAGTGCAGCTAAAAATACAGTCTAGGTTATTTTTCTTCCCCTCCCTAAACTATCAGTGCTTCTTGGTTCGAGCTCTTTGGTAATTCCTAGCTGGAAGACATAGAATCTTAGAATCATAGAATGGTTTGGTTGGAAAGGACTTAAGATCATCCATTTACAACCCCTGCCATGGACAGGGACACCTCTCACTAGACCAGGTTGCTGAAGGCCTGACATCTCCCCTCCGAGGTTCACATCAAAACTCTTAGTTCAAAACATTGGTATTAATACACATACAGCAAGTATGAAAGTCACCCCTACAAAAGGATTCCAGCAAAGCACTCGGGATTCTTCTCTCACTTGAACTCTGTGGCATTTGGGAGATCCATGACAGAACTTGGAGCTGAATCCTTGCTGTCATATTAAGATGAAATCCCTTGACTACAAACGAATTCAGTCTTCAGAATTCTCCCCAAAAGTAGCAATACTAGGCAAAATTTTCTCTTCCCCCCTTCCCTTCTTCTACTCCCCCTGCAGTTTGTGTTTAGTGCTGTTTAGTCCTAACTGCTAGAGAGTGACCAAGAAATGTAAGAAAGTCAATAAAGTGCAGACAATAATGCAGACTGCATGCACCACAATATAGAATATGAATATTGTTGGTGCTTATTAATTTTAAATTGGTTTAGAAAATTATATCCTTGTGTAAGACAGGGACAGCAGTAATAATGGCTGTTGCCTAGCTAAGATATGGTTTATGTGGTCAAACCAGTTCAACTTCAGAGCACTGAAGTTTTGTTTGTAAAGCTGAGTCAGGAGCATTTGCTAATGAAGAAGTAATCAAAGCAAAATGCTTGGGGATGGATGCTCTGCTGAGGTAGGCCTGCAGCATTCGTTCTCTTCACTTCAAAGAAGCTCTACGTGCTTACATCATCTGAACACATACTATATCAGCAAGAATTCTGCCCATTAGACAAGTGTAAACTGAAATACAGGTACAGATTGGTAGCAAGAGTTATATAGTAGTGTATAGATCCATCAGTTCTTACACTATCAGAGGCTTTGGCTTTCTGATTTTATACAAGCTACAAGCGAAAGTTGAATAAGCAAAAATTTGAGGCAGTGAATCACAGCCTAATTAGGACAATGCCAGAAATGACCTTGATAAATCTCCTTTAAGGTGATACTATTGCCCAACACAAGGCGTCACCTACAGCTATTATGATAATACAACTATTTGCATAGGCCAAGCATTAATAAATGCTTGTGAAACACTTTCAGTCCTCAAAACATTCCCATGGTGTTTAATTATGCAGGGTGTTTCCAGAAACACCTCATAAATCCTAATGTATGGCAGAAGGAGCACGATTTAACAGAACTGCAGCTACTAGAGAAAAGTCATTCATGGAGTGAGTATATGAGAGGGGGAAGGATGGTCTTCTCCAGCATATTTGCCATCTTAACATGGCTTTTCTGAAGGTCTTTTGAGAACGTTTTGTGGGTAACCCTTTCTTTTATGATGGCCTCATGATGTGTGCAATTGCTGGCTGACTTCTGGAAGGCTTTCCAGCCTTCTCAGACCCTCACAGGTGTTGAGGGCTGGGATGCACCCCAGCTTTGTCTTTACCGCAGGTATCTGGGGCTTAGCAGACCAGCAGAAACCCCCAAAATACAATTGTAGACCCAGGGCTTTAACTTTGTTTCTCCTTTCTAGCTGGGCTAAAACTAGATCTTGTCTACTGGAAAATGGCAAAACTGTCAAAACCCTTATCATTTGGCACGATAAACTTAGAAGAAAGAACTTTTGAAGGAGCAGAGAAAGGAAGGGCATGATGTAGGGCAGAAGGCAGGCACCACCCTCACCGCGTGCATATGAGAACAGTAGTGAAATGTAATACAAGAAAATCAGGATGCTAGCTTGTTGAGGGCAAGAAAGCAACTGAAATTATTTAGATGTTGTAAAATCTGCTTGGAGTATACTTATGTCGTATGCTCTCCCTGATCACAGCACGATTTTTATCTACTGTTAATCCTGTTTCCTGGTTTATAGGTGGAAACCCAAGGCATGCAGATAGTCACAAGATGCTGAGTTAGCTCTGTCAGATTTGGTCTCCACAGCTCCCTCTGGTTGCCCCAGATGACATTACACAACCTGCCTCACTTTCCTTTTAAGTCTTGAGGTTGTTTTTAATTCCTCACTTCCCAAGCACCTACCTCAACTCTTCATTGTATGGCATTAGGTAGCAGGTAGCAAACTGTTTTCCTTCTGTCATGTGTAAGGCCATGCCTTCAGAGAATTACTATCTTTTGTTAATATGCATATAATTATGGATGCTGAAGATGCTGGCTGGTTTCCTAGAGATAGATAAGGAGAAAACCAGGCTGGGTTATAACTGTATAAATCAGCTTTATGTTGCCTGTAATGTCACAATTAAAATGAAGGCTCCATTGTGTTGGCTGTGAAATAGCAACATAAGGGATGTTCCTTGAATTGGATCACATCTCAGAACATCAGTCCTGACAAAAAATGGGGAAGGAGCTGTTGTCACCATTTATAGATCAGGAATGGATGGCACAAAAGTTAAAGGCTCAACTGTCATTCCAGGTGAGCCAGGTTAAACAGAAGATAAAGCTGGGCCATTTGAGATGTATGGCAGGGGAATGAATGGAGGTAACAATAAATAATAAACTGAAACAAGAGGGGTTCAGATTTATCAATCTGGGGAAGTCCAGCTTAGTTAAAAGGAAGAAGTTCCGTAGTGTGAAGGTGGTGAGGCACTGGAACAGGTTGCCCAGAGAAGCATCCTCCATCCCTGGCAGTGTTCAAGGCCAGGTTGGACAGAGCCTAGTGTGAGGAGTCCCTTCCTATTGGGGGGTGTTGGAACTAGATGATCTGAAGGTCCTTTCCAACCCAAACCATTCCATGACTATGTAAGGAGGAGTTAAAAACTGCCCATGAAGGGAACCCTCAGCATTATGGTCTGAATTCANAAGGTGGTGAGGCACTGGAACAGGTTGCCCAGAGAAGCATCCTCCATCCCTGGCAGTGTTCAAGACCAGGTTGGACAGAGCCTAGTGTGAGGAGTCCCTTCCTATCGGGGGTGTTGGAACTAGATGATCTGAAGGTCCTTTCCAACCCAAAACATTCCATGACTCTATGTAAGGAGGAGTTAAAAACTGCCCATGAAGGGAACCCTCAGCATTATGGTCTGAATTCGGAATTGATCCTGCTTTAAATGAGAGATTGGATGGCAGACATAAGAAAATGTTAAAAGTGCAGAATTAGATCCTCAGCTGGTGCATGTTTGCTTTATTAATCTTTAAAATGTGTCATTTTCAGTCAAGTTATCTAAAATACAGTGTGTAGATTTGAGATGTTGCCTTAAAGCACAGTTGTTTCTTAATGAGTAGCCAACATACAGAATCAGTCTTGATGTATAAGAAGAAAGGGTAGTTTTGAGTTGTGTGGTATCAGAGCTTGCTGAAACACTGGTGATTTCTAATACCCTAGTGCGGTGCCTGCAGAAGATGTTGTACAGCCTTCACCAAGTTCTTTGAAAGTATTTGTGCTCAGCCTTCAACAGGATGTATTTAACAAGTGAATTTGAACCCTGCAGGGGAATCCCACACATTCATTCACCTCACATTTTAAGGACAATTTATGGCATGGAAATTTGAAGTTATTTAATCAGAAAAAACCCACAGGAATGTAAACAAATCGTGCAGGGGAATGAATGAAGTATTTCTAGCAATCTGTGGGTGTAGCAGCTAAATCTGATGTGATTCACCCTGTGTCCTCCCTGGCAGACCTCAGGCTTCTGTTGGTTAGAAGGTGAGAAATGCTGCTCAGCACAGACCTCTGCTCTCACCTATCTGCCCCGAGGGGGCTGACTTTTAATGGGAATTGAAGTACTCGCAGGTCAAGGTCTAGAACTAATGATGACTGTATTAACAATAAATCAAGAATGAAGATTTTATGTGTAATGTGATGCTATTACTTGACATTTGAATGTAAGGAGTCTGATAAGAAAGTTTTGATTCATCCTCTTTATTTGTTCCAATCTTCTGTGTGGAAAAACCAGAAGCATGGTTGAGATGAGGATTTTGAATTTTTCTTCTGTATGTAACTGTAGGTAGGTGCTATTGCTGGAAGGTTCCTTGAGAGGGCAGACCAAAAACTTGGTGTGAACAAACAGAATCATAAAATCATGGACTGGTTTGGGTTGGAAAGGACCTTAAGAGCATCTAGTTCCAACCCCCTGCCATGGGCAAGGATGCCTCACACTAGACCATGTTGCCCAAGGCCCTGTCCAACCTGGCTTTGAATGCTGCCAGGGATGGAGCATTTACCACTTCCCTGGGCAACCTGTTCCAGTGCCTCACCACCCTCACAGGAAAGAATTTCTTCCTTATATCTAACCTGGACTTCCCCTGTTTAAGTTTAAGCCCATTTCCCCTTTCCTTTTGCTACGATCTGTAATGAAGAGTCTCTTTCTGGCATCCTTTTAGGCCCCCTTTAGGTATTGGAAGGCTGCTGTGCTCCATGCAGTCTTCTCCAGGCTGAAACAGCTCAACAATGTAAAAGATGTGAATTTAAAAAATGAGCAAAGGATGAGAATTTAAGAGCACTCTATCCTGATCCTGCATATGGGAGATGCTCTCTGAAACTAGAGGGAAAGAGAGGGATGATGTGGAGAATAGGGAATGGAGAGTCTGCGCATGGGAATATTTTTGAGATGATGAACAATCCCTTTGCATGTTCAAGGCTTATTATCAGATCTAAATGAAGAGCTACTTTATAGTAAAGGTCTGATTCCAGGACATCTAAAAGGAGTTACATGATATTAACTTTATAATAAGCACTTTGCCAATGTGAATCAATACAAAGCACTTACAAAGTATTTCAAAACTCTTTCCTTGAGGACACTTGGAGATTTCCCAGGGAATGACTTTGCCCTGGCTGACCCTCAGAGGGGCATTCCACATGTTAGAGGTAGCTGGGAGTATAAATCTGATTAAATCAAAAGCCAGGCTGTAGGGAAACCAGACTTCTAGTACACAGTCTGGGCCCTCGCAATCCTTCCCCTTCCTGCAGACTACAGCCACGTGGAGCTTTCCATCACTGCTGCACGCACCTGCCCTCCCTTATAGCATGGCTATTGCCCAAAGGCCTGGGCTGCATAGCACTGGAGTGTGTTCACAGCAAAATTACACGTGGCACATGTATGTAGTTCATGGTTATGTTGACCAACACAGGTTTTGCACAGAACCTTAGGGAAGGAGAAAGAAGGGACAGACGCAATCTACATCCAAATGAGCAGGGTTCCTCCATCACAACACTACGAGCAGCACCTAAATCTTTAGGACAAGTGTGGTGGTGGTAAACGGTGATGTAACTTTAGTGGTGGATGGTAGCTATCAGTGTTTGGCTTGCTGATCTATTAAATTTGCCACTGCTGGAGAATAACAACCTCAAGCTGCACCAGGGGAGGTTTAGATTGGATATTAGGAACAATTTCTTCACTGAAAGGCATTGGAACAGGCTGCTCAGGGCAGTGGTGGAGTCAGTGTCCCTTGAAGTGTTCACACACTGCAGATGAGACCCTCAGTGACATGGTTTAGTTGGTGGCCTTGGCAGTGCTGGAAGGACAGTGGCACTTGATGAGCTGTTTTTTCCAACCAGGTTGATTCTATGGTTGTGAGCTGAGCAAACTGAGTGTAGTGCGTACTGCATTGCTGAAGGGGGGCAAGATGTCTGGCTTCCACTGCCCTGTCCCGTGACCTTTCAAACAAAACGGTGGGGTGATTTGTTTAAAACTAAAAAAGAATAAGCTCATGCATGGCTTTTTAAATGGAAGGTGTTGCTCAACAAACACCGGGGCTGTCTAAATCTGAAGGCAGAGGCTTCGTTTCGCAATGCTCTGCATGTGTACAACTATAATTAATGCTTATGAAGTATTTTGAAAACTCTATTTGTTATTACCGAAAGGATCGTATAGGAGCCACCTGAGTTTGAGTTTGATTTATGGGAAAAGAAGTGGCAGGTTCAATTTACAGACTCCAATAACTTGAGTAGACTACTATGGAGAAAATACCCTCGGCGATGGGGAAGGCTGGTGGAAACTGTCCTCTGGGAATTACAATGAGCAAAAGGTCTAATGCTCAGCCTAACAACTCATTAGTCCTAACTATTACTGTATATTGGTCAATATTTATTCTTTGTGCTATGAAGTTCCATGTATCCATATTACAGATCCTTTTATGCACAAATTCTCCCAAAGAAATGACCCAGACAAAGGGTTATAGTGCTCTGCTGCTGCCTGTTCATACTTGGTCAGTGATACTTGTTCTATTTTGAATAGAATCATAGAAATAACTGGTTTGAAAAAGACATTTAAGATCATCGAGTCCAATCATTACCACAGCTCTGCCAAGTCCACCACTGAACCATGTCACTAAAGGCCTCATCTACGCGCTTGTTTGAAATAGGCTGGGAAATTCCTCCTAATACTTGAATGAATCAAAATCTCTTCATCTTTAAGAGCCTGGGGAGGAGGTTTCGTGGTGCTCCGTGCTGCAGAGCCTGCCAGCTTTCTGTGACCTGCTTTAGAGGTGGACTGGCCTGCCACTGTGCAGGGTGAAGCACCCTCCAGAGCCAGCAGCATCTTTCTTCCCTGCAGTTTTGGTCTCAAAACATGCAAGAGCTCATAAATATTGACTGGTGGATTAGGTAATGCTGATATAAGTGTTGAGCCTCAGGAAGGCGACAACACCTCTTCTAGTGGCACTCGCAAAGGTTCAAAACTCAAATGTAGAGCAAAAGGAAAGCCCAGAACTGTATGCTGCATGGCAATATTTAATGGGAATGAGAAGCTGAATATACATGTGCAAAATGAGATGGATAGGATATAATCAGAAGAGTCCCAGGACTTCATGAGGGTCTACAATGAATCTCCAGTTCCATGGTTTTACATAGAATGTTCTTCTTTGCTGAGTTATTTTATGAAGATGCCTGTTATTACAATTGCTTGAAGTTGGAATTTGGTTTTGCCCTGGCTTGCATCAAATGAGGTAGAGGCAGAGAAATAAGCTGGACAACCATTGCATCATGGCTCTAAGCAAAAATAAAGCACAAGAAAGCCTTGCAAAACGCCTAGTCTTAAGAAATGCCAAGTAGCGCTTTTTTTTTGGGTTTTTTGTTCTGTTTTGTTTTTTAATTGTAGACGCTGGTTCCACAAAATACACAAACAAATCGGAATTTTGGCAAAATTGATTTTGGAACCCAAGAGTTTCAGTTATCTAATTTTGAAATATTTGGTGGCTTTTATGTCAGGAGGAATTGATAATAGAAAGTCAATATTGGCATAAAAACTTGAATTTATTGAGATCTGTTTTTCTCAAACCAAAAATGTATTTTTTTTTAATTTTGAATCTTGTTTCTTGGAGAATTTTTTTTTTTTTTTTTTTTTAATTTCATTCTTATTTTGAATATGATCAATAGTGAGAATTCAGTTTCTTGAAGTTTGGGAATTCAAGTCCTCATGCAGGTCTAGTGCCAGGAAGCCAATGCTTCATTGATTCTACTGGGAACTGTAGGAACTCAGCACTTCTATAATCCATTATCCATAAACTTAGTCGTGATCTTTCTTATTGTTCAGTACTGCTTTTCACTTTATCCACAGATATCCATGCAGGATTTAGGTTCGTCTGCAAGTTCTATAACAAAAGGGTATGGACAAGTGAGGAAAAGAAGGATTAAAGTTTCCTATATCATAAAATGAGTTACATGCTGTCCCAGAACCACACATACCCCTAAACCCATTACATCCTCTGGAACCAAGCAAGTTTCTGACATCGAACAAGGCAGTAGATCCCACTATGGTTTGCTGAGGAAAAGTGGTGAGAGTTGGGCCAGGATATATCACAGAATACATTGGCAAGTCAGGCTCCACTATGTCCACTACTGTATCAGGGTATTTCATGACATAGGTCTCATTGGAGGTGAGGGCAAATGGCTCAGGGCATATCAGCCCAGGTGGCAGGCAGCACTCGTAGGGAGACATGGAACAGATCCACACCTGTAACACAAGAAGGGGAGAGGAGAAAAGGCAGTTGTTAGTCCAGCAAAAAGTTTAGGTATGAGACGTCAAGAATTTGGGAAGACAGGGTTTCATGCTGGATGTTATGGTTGATGGCAAAAGGGGAAATTGCTAAGTTCATGTGATAGTTACATGTTTGCCCAGTTTCCTTTTTCCACCCAGTAAATCTCCTTCCTAAGTAACCCTTTTGAATGTCATTGTTTCAGTATATGATATTTTCTAGATCACCACTGTTTTCATCCTAAACCACTCTTCTGCTATTGCTTGTCTATTCTTCTTACTTCTATTACCAATTCAAACTGTACTGAAAGCCACAACCCAAACTCAACTCCAATTTATAAACTTCAGCTCTAACCCTCACTGCACTGGCAAACCAAAACATGAGGGGGGTGAAGTTGCCTCATCTCACCTGATCTGAAATGGAGCAGTATGATCTGGGATGGAGATCCACCCATCTTTTATTAGACACATTATATGCCATCTAAATTACAGTATCTTATATTTGAAATCACACAGCTCTTTAAAACTGTACCTGGTATGAAGGCCATATTTTCCTGGGCATTGTATAATTACAGATTAACAAGATGTCCTTGCCCTGAATTGTGCCCACACTAATGAGGCACACTTCAGTAGCAAACAGTGAGTGAGAAGAGATCATTTCTTCACTTCATCTTTGTGAAACTGATGTAGAAGAGACAAAGGGCTGGCGTAAATGGTCCTGAGCTGATTTCCAAATGAGTCCCCACAATTACCCCAGGAGACAAAATTCAGAGGTGGTTTCTTGGGTCTAAACATCTTGGTTTAGTACACACTATAGCTGCCTTCTCCAATCCTGAGGGCTGCAGCTTCAGCTTTTTCCAATTGACCTTATGCTTTTGACTTGAAAAAGGCAATAACAATACTAGCTAAACAGCTGGATCCGAAGTGACTAGTTTTGCCTTTGGAAAAAGAATTCCTACTACAGATCAGTCTAAGGGTAGGGGTCCTTCCGCTCATCCTAGTATCCCTGAGAAGGGGTGAAAGGGAGCATTTGTATGCTCCTTCTAGATTTAAAACTCACCACTATAAATGCGTTTCAAACAGAACCAGCAGCAAAGCGGCTTTTTGGTCAGAAAAAAAAGAGTTACAGGCTTTGTAGGATTTTGAAATTATTGACAAGTTCTCCAGCTGTTAAAAGAAGCTTCCTTGGAGACAGCTGACAGTGAGAAGATATAGAAATTGTATTAAAAAAAGAATAAATTATATCTCTTCAATGGCATATTTTTTCATCCATAACTTCTTTAATGAAATCTAGTCTTTATAATATGAAAAGGATGCATGCAAGTCTTCAATTGAGACTCTTTAGAGTTCTGAGGGTGTTCCATATGCTATACATGGTTTAAATGAACTGCTGTCCTGAACTGTAATGTAGCTTGCAAATGCCATCTTTCACCTCTGAAGTGTAAAACACTAAAGGACAATAAAAAGGCAGTTTCTGTCTGAATACCCCCTTGTCATTTCCTAAGTTTCCTCTATCACTGGATAATATTTAGATAGCAATAAAGTAATTGATTAAAAATTGACTTACCTGGATCACCAAGGAGAAGAGTTTAAGAAAAGTGATTAGAAGAGTTCTAGGTAGCAAATGCTTTTATACACATAGTCAAATTGCCTGGAGGATGTGACACCCTTTTTGCATGGAGTCTTAATTAGTTGCAAAACAAACTTTGCTGCATGCATAACTCCTGCAAGTAATGAAACTGTTTTGCATGCTGTTTGTGTTTGTTACCTATTGGACCTTCACATTGTGTGCTAAATACGCACTACACCCTGCAGGCTGGATTCACTTAAGCACTTCATGCGTCAAAAAGAACTTGAGATACTTTATTAACCACATTTCAGTTAGATCATGAGTTGATCGAGCGTTCTTTTATTTACGTTTTCTGAGGGTTTTTTCCCTTCAAGGAATTCAAGGGAGCACCAGTAGCACCATTTGCTGGCAGGAAGCAGGGTTTTATTTTCACTTCCCAAACTTGACAGCCTGTCTGGTGTGGAACAGATGAGATTATTCCTCTGAATGCTTTACAAGGCATTAAACTTGGCAGCGTACAGCCATTATGCTCAAGGAACATTTATGGATGAGGAGAACAACTCCATAAATTCAAAGCCAAGAACGTGGCTGATCATCTCTGAATAGGACTGATTCCTAGGCAGTGAGCTCTGTGTTACCTAATATTTACTTTAGTTTTTACAGATAACACTTGCATCGTATTTCAGCAGAGCATTTGGATTTGTTTCAGGTCTCTTTGCAGGGTTTGACCGTGTTGCAATTAAAGGCAGGTGGATGCCACCCACATCTTGCCACTGACTCCAAGTGAAGCCGCGGAGCATCACAGAGCTGGCTTCCTGCTTTTCTTTCTTGCCTCCTTTTCTTTTCCCCGCCGCTTTTTGACCAGGTTCAAAAGGGCACTTTTACAGGGAAGGTTGCAGTGGGCTCTACTCTGAAACTGGTGTTCCCTTTCAGGCTGTTTTCATGTGGTAGCACTAGAGTGAAGACTGCCAGTGGGGGCGGGGGGAAGCACATGAGAAACAGCTCTATCCAGTTGAGAACCTAACACAAAGGAGAGGTGTAACTTTAACCTAAGACTACCAAAGCATTACAGGAAATGGGGGCTGTCAGTTTGTTAAGATTTTTATGAATGAGCCAGACATATGGGTTTAAGAATGGGTTTATAAACTCTAGCAAGAAGCAATTAATATGACAGAAACATTCTGTTAAAGGAGGAGAGGGAAATAAGGATTCACATGGATGCAACTTCTGCAAAAGCCACCATCTAGGAGCTTTCTGGAATGACTGTCACTTGACATGCCAGCTTGTAAGTCAGAAAGAGGTTTTTAATACATAAAAGCTATTCTTACTTAAAATCTTATTGTAATACCAGGAACAGGGATCACTTGCATATTTCAGGACACGTTTAAGTACAACACAACTTGCTGTGTTGCATACCTGATACACAACGCTTTATCTGTCTAAATGACTGGGAATCAGTCTGAAATCTTTTGTTCTGTTCACAAAAATAGGACCCCAGCTACCATCAAGCTATAGACAATTTATGAGATGAAGGAAAAATTGAAGTGAATAATAATTATGAACAAAGGAATCTTTCCTCCCAGTTTGCAAGGCAAGGAAAGGGGGCATGTCACCTTTCTAGCNACAACGCTTTATCTGTCTAAATGACTGGGAATCAGTCTGAAATCTTTTGTTCTGTTCACAAAAATAGGACCCCAGCTACCATCAAGCTATAGACAATTTATGAGATGAAGGAAAAATTGAAGTGAATAATAATTATGAACAAAGGAATCTTTCCTCCCAGTTTGCAAGGCAAGGAAAGGGGGCATCCCTGGGCTGCCCTCAACTTTAAATATGAATCTTGTGAAAGAGAAATAATAGTTCTGATAATCTTTGCCATGGGGTTCCAGGGCCTGATGGTTGCTTTAAGACAGTGAAGTGGAGCTAAACCACATTTTGGGACTGGAGTAACTAAGAAAAGTGAGCCAGCTGAGAGGGCACCAGTGAGGACTCCTCTGTTCAGAGCAAAGGGTGGTATTCCCACTTTATCCTGACACATGGGGATCCCTAAAGGCTCCTTCTTTAAGGGACAGAGGTGAACCAGCTGCTCTGGAAAGGGCAAAGCTCTAAGGCTGAAACACAGTATTTTACAAGCACTTCACAACCCTGCAGAGAGAGTCAAGGTGGATGCAAATTTGCATGGAGTAGTATATTTATCTGTGGCTGGTTTTCCCATGCTTTTGTCCCTTTTCCTCTCTCTTTGCTCCATCCTGGTTAGCAAGCTTCATGCTTAGGCTGGCTACCTACTGCGTATGTTGTGCTCCTGCCTGTGCATTGCCAGGCCTTCAGTTCTTGTGGGGATTACTAAAGCATTTATATTGATTTGTCTAAAAGAGTTCAAAATGAAATCTATCTGCTTGGTTCTATGAAGGGAAAAGAATGCCTATTCCCTCTGCACAAAATACGTAAGTTAGAGCCTTTCCTGTTTGCTGAAGGCAGCTGTTCTTCAGGAGGCAAAGGGGGGGTTTTATGTACACTTAAGAGCTCTCTCTCTTGTCTCTCCTATTGGTTTTGAGCATGTGAATCTATGGAGAAACACCACGGAGTGAAGCAGGAGCTTTTTGCCAGGCGGCCAAAACCAGAAGTCTGGAGTAAGGTGGTGGATTTACATTTAACCCTTAGCAGTGTTTGGGCTTTTCTTGGGTTTTGGGTTTGTTTTCTTTTTGAATGAAAAGTTACTACATCTTAGGTTGATCATTTGTTTTAGGGCTAGAATAAGAAATGGGAAAAAATGAGTATAGTTTTCTGATTAAAGAAACCAGGACATAGGGGTTTTCAGGGCTTCAGGCAGGCAAAAGGGAGCTAAAAGCAGGTGAGAATGACCCAAGATTTACTTCTGATTAATTTGCCTAAGCACTGCTCTGCCATTGAGGAGCTGTGTAACATTAGGCTGTGCAGCAGGATTTATTGGGCTGAAAAGACATGCTTACATATACAGGGAGATTAAGAGATTTGTTTATTTTCATTCAGAATTCATTTAGTAAGATTTGGGTCTTGGGATTTAACCATGAATAAAGAAATGATTCCTTGCATCAACCTAAAATACGCACAATGTGCTGTTCATAAGCTAAGTGAAGATAAACCTTAAAAGCTTGTAGGAAATACATATATATGTATATATATATTTTAACTGTCAGTAAACCATCACAGACATGTTCTTATTGAAACGGAAATGCCTGGCAAGAAAAGCCTTTGCTGCCAGCTGTGCTCATCTTCTGTATCTGGGACATTTTGTGCCATTAGTCCAGCTTTAGCACAACTCATGCTCCTCTTATGGGCCTNTGTGCTGTTCATAAGCTAAGTGAAGATAAACCTTAAAAGCTTGTAGGAAATACATATATATGTATATATATATTTTAACTGTCAGTAAACCATCACAGACATGTTCTTATTGAAACGGAAATGCCTGGCAAGAAAAGCCTTTGCTGCCAGCTGTGCTCATCTTCTGTATCTGGGACATTTTGTGCCATTAGTCCTCATGCTCCTCTTATGGGCCTTTTCTTTTCTAAATACTGTCTCAGAGACTGCTCAGTGCTTCATGGTCATTGCACCCTCTTTTTACAGCCCTTTGTGCACGTTGTGCCATAGTATGTAGAACACTCTCTTTGCCATTTTGGGCACTATATAAAATACTACTTCACACTTCCTTTGCATCTTAAGTTTTCATTGCCTTTGGCGAATCTTAATTCTAATTATTATCTAGGTTTAATAGTGAAGCACAGAAGCTAAATGAATTGTCAGAGGTCACTCGGTGAGCAAATGGAACAGCCTGGAGTAAAACAGGCTTTCCTCATTCGCATTTATCATATTATTTATAATTTGAATTCGTGCAAGTCTTTGAAGTCTTAACTGAGATTGCATTGGGCAAACAAAGGGCAAGCCCCCACAGCAAACAACAAGCGTTGGAACTGATTAGACCTGAGAAACAAAAGAGAAGGGATTACTTTTACAAAAGCAATGCTAATGCACAGGGATTAAGGGAGGGGCTCTCAGTATAGGGAAGTGCTTTTTGATATGTCCTGAAATGACTTTTGTAGTTTTACTCAGGAAATCTGTGACAGTTGGGACGTAAACACGCTCCTAAATGTTAATAAATTATTTAATTTTAAGAGTACCCGCTATATTCACATTCTTCCAGTGCTATTTCCACAAGAAACTGAGGATTTGGTGTAGCAACTCAGTGTGTAGGGTAAATGAAGTGTGTACAACCCCAACTAAGCCAGTGGTTTGGGCACCAGGACATCATTCTTTCTGGGATAGCCATGTTTACTGGAAAGATAAGGGCCTTGAAGTTGAATCTGAAGAGATAAGTGTCCAAAAGGATTAGAAAACCTAGTGCAGTGGAGATCCACTTAGCCTGAACAAAGCACAGCAATTCAGTAGGGCTGGAAATTCTCAAACTGTGCTTTCCCTGCTCAGAATAAATAGGCAACATCCATTTATTTTTAGGTTTTTTTTTCTTCCTCTTTCCATGAAAGAGATGAAAAAGTGCCCAGGTTTTCAAAGCTGCTTAAAGTATTTTAGACACCAACCCTGGTTAAAATCCATGGCTTCATTTACGGCTTTTGAAACCTAAACTGCCACTGAAGAAATCTGCAATTACCAATGCTTTCAAATTGCTGACTGTGGAGTAGCAACCTTCGTTAAAGAAAATAATGACCTTTCAATAAAAATCTTGCATCAAAATTCATCCCCTAGGTAATGGTTGGTTACCAAGCAATGATTGTATTGACGTGGATTTATCTGCGTTTCTGAAGAGAACAGTAAAAGAGAGGGAAAACAAAGAAGAGAAATAGGAGACCTATTTAGTAGGAACTTTCTTAACTTAATTGAAAGGTTAAAGAAGCATTTTGTGCATGAGGTCCTCATTATTTTATTCCCCAGACTAGCCTGAGTTGCGCATTTTCTCACCTTTGCTCAGGAGAGATGTACTAGAGCCTAATCCTTTGCTCCAAACATTCTCCTGCCTCCTCTGAAAAGGCCTCTAAGTCCTTATTAAGGGTCTTGAATTTGTTATTCCTTTACAATATGAGTAGTTGAGCTCCTTCTGAGATGTTTGCTCTAAATGCAAACAGAATCAAACTGAGCAGGTCATGGATGTTTATGCCATTATTTTTTGCATACATAGGAAGCTTGTGTAAGTTCTGAGAAGGCTCAGGTTTTCTCTGCAACAAGTCTCATCAGTTGTCTCTTCTAAGAATTCTGGCAGCAACGAAGCTACTTTTCAAATGAAAATCAAACAAAAAAGTAGTCTGATGCAAGAACCTTAATGCATAGCTAGAGAATGTGAACATTAATGACTTTGACACGTATTTCAGGGTGACTTTGTAAGTCTATTTTAAAACACTGCAATCATGCTGGATGCTTAAAATATGGTAATAAGTGTTTTGCATGTATAAATCATTAATGAGAGTTTGCAAAGTGCTTTGAAAACCTTTAATCTGAGACTTCTGCAGGGTGTTCCCAATGACTGGCGCTGCTTTGGGATCTTTACAAAGACATCTACTTTACAGGAATGATTTAGAAGATGAGGGCCACAGATTGGATGAATTTTATATATATATATATAAAAATGAAGTTAAATAGTTTTTAGAGGAGGGTGGTGGAGCATGAATGCTTTTTATACTGGAATCTCCCAATCTTCCACAAGATAAAATGGTATTCCAGCAGGGGCAGCATCTTGCCCAAAGGAATTTACTTGCATAGTTACAGCAGATTGTACCTTCTATCTGCAAAGAGAGTTTTCTTATGCCCAGCTACAATGTAATACCAGTATTAAGAGAGAGAAAGAGTCCTCTTTGCCATTTAACCTTGTCCAAACAGCTGAGACTGTTTGCTGCAAAATTATACTACCTGTTTGAGGGTAGGATCCAGCTTTGGAGTATAGAAGTGCTAAAACTAAGGAGCAAAACCTCCTAAACTCCTTCTGCTTTCAGGGTAATGTGAACTCGCTTTCCCTCAGCATTGCAATTTCCTTGGATATGGCTGATGCTGATGATAAAATTACAGCCATGATCTTTGGTATTTCTTCATACAGAGTTTAGTGATTCCCTGTAATCCCACCTCTGAGATCCCCATGAGTCTGGTCTCAGAGCTGAATGAACTGTGAGAGACATTCAGGGAGACAGAGTTTAAAAGTCACTCAAATCATTCCTGCTTTATAGTGCAAATACTGGAAGTTTATGAGATTTTGGATGCCAAAGCCACAATGCCTCAAAGCACGTAGATTTTTAGACATTATTTGCCTTGAAAACAAGGTTCCAAATTTGAAGCCAGAAGTAACTAGTAGGTTTGAGAGTCTATTTATGCTTTCCAAGCAGTGCATTGCAGCTCCCAGCCCATCTGTCTTCTGTCCTTTTAAGTACCGCAGCTAAATATGATTTGATGGGAAAGATGACAGGGGAACAAGAGCATCAGACTGATGACAGGCAGCTTACTAAAACTGCTTGCAGTTGTGCCATTGTAGATGTGCTGGATGTGTGTGTTGAAATACACTCTCAGAAAGAGAATATAATCTGTCACTGAGATGACTTGTATCCTGTGAAAAAAATGGATCCAAATTATAAGGCTTCAACACCTTCATGGTGTTGAAATCATTGCAATAACATACAAACCCATGGAGTGGAGTTTATTTGCATCACTGGGATCATGTGATTGTCATATGAGACTGTAAGGGGTGAGTGGAACCTAAAATGAATGTGGTGTAGGAAAAAAGAAGGGAAATAAACAAATAAAGCAGTATAAGGCCAGGAATCCTGACCTGATTATGAACTGATCGGTGGAATGACATATGCGACTTTGATCTGTTTATCTTAAAGAGATATTATTACTCAATTCATGGGTGTCAGAAGCCAATACCACACTTCAAGTATAATAACATAGCACCCTGAATGTATAAATCATTAATGAATAGTTGCGATATGACATTTGATCCAAGGAGGACGCAGAACTTCCTGATAAGAGTTATTGCCCTAGGGATCCCTCCAACACACCTAATAATTTAGGAGGGATGTACAGAGAAGAATTTTTTACTGCTCTATTATGGAAGCAAACAGGGAGCAGGTAAACAACTCCAGACAGGAAATCTGTCTTTAGGGAAGGGCGGGTGTCAGGGTCCGTGAGACACTTTCCCTGACTAACTCGTTCTGTGAGAGCTACAGATTTGGACACAACAGCCCGAAGATGAGCTACGTGGGGACTGGAGGCAGAAAAAGTCTTTGTCACCCTTGGTGGCTGCAGCTTTTCATCCTGATTCCTGCTGGCAGACCCTTTAATCAGGGCTGACACCCAAATAAGCATCCCAGACACCAGCCCTGCTTGAGTGCTGAATGGTAATCTATCAGGAAGGGTTAGGATGGCCAGAAATGTCCTTTCCTAAAGAATAAGAAGCAAAATACTAATTTCTGTCTAGACAGCATGTTGAAAAAGAGGTGATTACGTGACACTGAGCTTTTCAGTGCAATAAAGTGTCATGGCAAGTCTCAGACCCTTCCTGGTCTAGCCCGAAGGAGCTCACTTACAGTGGGATCACTGGATGTGAATTTTCACTAGGAGCCTATGGACACAGATGTACGGCTTTAGCTCTGCAAATAGGTAACTTGGTCTTCTCCTAGTTGAACTGAGGATGTTATGTTTCACTGAGAAGGACATGCTATGAGAGACAAAGGGAGAGAAGCAACAATTTTGTTGCCCAGTGATGCTGTATTACATAGTCATAAGAATTTAGAGTAGCTAAGGATCTGCTCCAGAAACCTTATACAAGGTTCTTATTATGACATATGCAAACCTACTTTTCAATGAAAGAATTCATACCCCTGGTTTGTGAAGCTGTGACATGTTTCCTGCTGAGGGAGTAGCCGGGGCTCTCCGATTTAAAGTGGTGGTATCAGCCGAGTGACATAACTATTCAAATTTTGTCATGAATATTTTGGGAGCAGCTTTGAAGCTCTTCCTTTTAAAGAAGCCAGCGGAGAAACTTCAGTCCTGTTTCGCTGCCATAGGGCTCTGCAGACAGGCACACCTCGGTGGCTTCTAAATACGTAATGGTGGTAAATGGGAGATCCAGATTCTGATACTGCTCAGAAGAAAACTCAGTGAAACAGACTTTTTTGAATGAAAGACTATTTTATAAAAACATTTCTATTAATCCTGGGATTGAGCTCTTATTCCACCTCAGCGATTACACAGGCTGAGAAAGCTGGGGCTGTTCAGCCTGGGGAAGAGAAGGTTGAGTGGAGACCTCAGAGCAGCTTCCAGTATCTGAAGGGAGCCTATAGGGATGCTGTGGAGGGGCTCTTCATTAGGGACTGCAGGGACAGGACAAGGGGGAACGGGTTCAAACTGAACCAGGGGAGGTTTAGATTGGATCTAAGAATTCTTTGCNGCTGTGGAGGGGCTCTTCATTAGGGACTGCAGGGACAGGACAAGGGGGAACGGGTTCAAACTGAACCAGGGGAGGTTTAGATTGGATCTAAGGAAGAAATTCTTTGCTGTGAGGGTGCTGAGGCACTGGAATGGGTTGCCCAGGGAGGTTGTGAGTGCTCCATCCCTGGCAGTGTTCAAGGCCAGGTTGGATGAAGCCTTGGGTGCCCTGGTTTAGTGTGAGGTGTCCCTGCCTATGGCAGGGGGGTTAGAACTGGATGATTTTAAGGTCCTTTCCAACCCGAACTATTCTATGATTCTATGCATTCCCAATGAATATGGTTTTTCTCTTAGAATAATACAAATAAAACCACAAATCTGGGTGTGATGTTTTGTGGGAACTGTGCTGGGTGAATAATTTTATCCTTTCACCATTAGCTG
Organism: Agapornis roseicollis; assembly: GCA_002631895.1. NCBI lineage: Eukaryota > Metazoa > Chordata > Aves > Psittaciformes > Psittacidae > Agapornis > Agapornis roseicollis. Next base: position 21,507 of record NDXB01011388.1, on the reverse strand, counting down.
AATCCTTCTTTTGCTTCAGTCATGGTGTATTAGGCTCTGTGTTAATGAATGAAATCAGACATTTCTCTCGTCAGAAATGTTTTATGTAGTAGTGGAAATATTTCCGCTTCAGACTTCCTTCATTTTCTTCATTTGTTTAGCCAAAATTGCCACCTCAAATTATTTGAATGTAGTGGAAATGATTGCTTGCCCCACCACCTGAATGAAGCATTTGGTTTTCTGTGCTTGGGTATGGTAATAAATCAACCAGAAGTATGTGTCCAAGCAATTGCATGATGTCATCTTCTCATGTGTTCACAACTGCTTTAATTTCTTTCCTACAGCAGAGTTGTCTGAATACTGTAAGTGGACGTCCTGGATACCACATTGTCATGCCAGTACATAAAACTTTAACATATTACACCCCTAATTAGACCAGGGAAACAACTTGTACAATTGCCCAAATAGCCCATATCCAATACCAAATGCTGGGATGCTTTGTAGAGCAATTCCAGTTTGCTTTAAGAAACCCAGCCAGATTTGCTGTGCTAAATTCCAAAGTCAGCATCTCTCAACATCTGCAGGACTTTTTTTTCCCGTTTGAGTTTCATCTCAAAGACTCAATGGAATGTTTTAGTGTCTTGTATGTCTCAGTACATGGATGAGTCTAAGACCTGTTGTGAGAAGAGGTTTTTTCTGTACTTCATAGGTGTCTGGACTAATGGATATTGCACAATGGATTTTAATTGATATCTTGACTGTGCAATTCAGTACCTGGCCAGTAGAAAGAGCTGACCTCTTTAACTCATTATCCTTGCAATGAATTTGAACATGAGTCCATAAGGTCTGAAAGCTTCCAGTCTTAGGTTGGTGAGAGACTTCTCAGTCTGTCTGCAGTCAGGAAAGGATTCTTCTAAGAGGTAGTTCCTTCATTTCCTGACTCCAATTAAAAACATGAGCTATCCCCTAAAAGGAGCACAGCTTCTGCACGAAGGGAAGGGAAAAAACCCCATTGAGTCTTTAAAGAAATTGCTCTGTGGCTGAAGGGGAAAATTATTTCTAAAAATGGCTTGAAGTGTTTAGTTGGCTTAGAAGAACATGATTTTCTATGATTTTTAAACAGTCTGATGGTGCCATGTTGTGTATTGGGAGTTAAATACTCCCAATTTTGGGGAGATTCTACTAAATGAGGAAGTAGTGAAAAAATAAGCTATAATATATCGTAACTATATCAATACCTAAATATAACCATGATGTGCTTGCAAAAATCAAAGAATTGGCAGATGAATTCAGGTTTTGGTACCATGCAGGATATCTGCCATAAGTAGGCTTTTACCTAAAGAAATATTTCACTTCTGTTAACAGATTCAGGATGTGGTGCAATCCAAAGAGAAAAATACCTGGAAATGTACTTGTGCAAAGCATGCAAATTTTCCAATTAAGATGAGTCTCACATCATTCTAATTTAAAAATGGCCCTGTGAAAGCCAAGCCAGTAGCTAAAATGAGAGAGGGAGGAGGAAAAATACATTGCTTTCCAAGCAGATCATCATAAATGTCTAAATTACCTGAACCAACAGTGCTGTGAAAGAAATTCATTTGGCCTCTAATTGTGTCACATAAAATAAGGCTCTGTGGTGGGATGGGCATGCCATTAGCAAAGAAATGAGGAGGTAGCATTGCAGCTATGAAATCAAAGTGTACTTCAGTAGTAGGGAATGCTTTCCATACATGATGAGCTTGTTGGTAATACATTACTATGCACAAAGGGTGCCTCTGGGCCTGGGGCAGTCTAGACCAGTATAAAAAGGCAGTGCAACTGCAGGCTCCCTCATCCACTTCTCTTGCCTTCTCCTCCTTGCTGAACAAGGTAAGTAGCAAGTGCCTCTCTCAGTTTCTCTTCTTTGTCCTTTTTCTCTCTTTTGTGTAGGTTTTCTGAGAGCCTTGATCCTTGCCAACATCGTGGAAGATGGGGAAGGTCTACAGCTTTTCTTGCAGCAGCTTCTTAAAGACCAGGACACTTTAACTTCTCTTTCTCTTCACACAGGCTGTCTCACCTCCCCAGCCTGTGCCTTTGCTCTCATCTAGTAGGCTGTCACTATAATGCTGTCTGTGCTTTCCTTGCCCTCTCTCCCAGGTCCACCTCCAGCCCACAGCCATGTCCTGCTACGATCTCTGCCGTCCCTGTGGCCCAACCCCACTGGCCAACAGCTGCAATGAGCCCTGCATCAGGCAGTGCCAGGACTCCAGGGTCATCATTGAACCATCTCCTGTGGTGGTGACCCTGCCCGGACCCATCCTCAGCTCCTTCCCCCAGAACACCACCGTGGGATCCTCCACCTCTGCTGCTGTTGGCAGCATCCTGAGTGAGGCAGGAGTGCCCATCAACTCCGGGGGCTTCAGCCTCTCTGGCCTTGGTGGCCGCTACTGCGGCAGAAGGTGCCTGCCCTGCTAAAGCCAGGCTGGACGTCTCCAGTGAGTGCATGGAGCAGGAAGCCCAGAGCCAGGTGCCGGACTGAGGACATTGCTGCTGGCCAAAGTTCCCAGATGGGTTGAGCACCCTTGTGTCGTCCTGCAAGGGATGGAGACAAGCAAGGTGCCAGCCTGTGGTGTCTGGGATCACAGCCAGCTGATGTCTTCTTCTTCTCCTGCTTTCTTCTC
>NDXB01011388.1:0-13960 GCA_002631895.1 Agapornis roseicollis | reverse complement strand
GCGCCCCCCCCCCCCCCTTCTCACTGACAGGGCAGTGTGAGAAATGCCTTGACACTGTGTAAGCCAAGCTCAGCAATAACGAAAACACCTCCCGGTGTTATCAACACTTACTTCATCTCAAATCCACAACAGGATTGTGCAGGTTGCTAGAAAGAAAATTAACTCTATCTCAGCCAAAACCAGTACATGATCCTAGGGGGAAATATTGCTGTAGTTATAAAGTGAGTTCTGTGAGATTTCTGTGGCAGCTGCTGAGGAGAAGAGAGTTTTTATTTTTTCTGTTCTGGGTAAGTGGCTTGCATCTTACATATCTCACTGACTTTTTGTGGTGACGACTCCTATTCCGTTTAAATGTAATCATTCTTCCCTGGAGGCAGGTTAGGGCTTCAAGGGCAAAAGGAAAGACAAAATTCATGTGGGACAGAGAATAGATGTCTATTTCCTCCAAAGGCTTCAAAACTTATTTAACCTGTGATTATACAACTTACAGACGAGTCAACTCTCTGGAGTAGGCAAGCCATAAAGGCGTACAGAAAGTACATTTTTACAGTCAGTCTAAACCAATCTGCCTCTGTGCTGCTTGCTAACCATAGCAGGTCCCCTCTCCTGGCAGCCTGTTCCTGTAGCCTCCCTTATGTTAGCACCAGCCTTTGTGCAGCCGTTCATCCATATGGGTCAGCGAGTTGCTCCAGATGGCAATTAATAAGTTTGCAGTGGGATTTCTATTTGTGTGAGGTTTTTTTTCAAACTGATCACAGAATCATAGAATAGTTAGGGTTGGAAAGGACCTCAATATCATCTAGTTCCAACCCTCCTGCCATGGGCAGGGACACCTCACACTAAACCATGGCACCCAAGGCTCTGTCCAACNCATAGCAGCCTTCCAGTATCTGAAGGGGGCCTATTGGGATGCTGGGGAGGGACTGTTCATTAGGGACTGTAGTGACAGGGCAAGGGGTAACAGGTTCAAACTTAAACAGGGGAAGTTTAGATTGGATATAAGGAAGAAATTCTTTCCTGTTAGGGTGGTGAGATGCTGGAATGGCAGTGTTCTAGGCCAGGTTGGACGAAGCCTTGGGTGACATGGTTTAGTGTGAGGTGTCCCTGCTTATGGCAGGAGGGTTGGAACTAGATGATCTTAAGGTCCTTTCCAACCCTAACTGTTCTATGATTCTATACATGGCTACAACAGTGACTGATTTGAGCATGTGACATTTTTAACCCTGGAGCTTTTATATGTACTGCAAAACAGTTATGCCTTCACAGCCAAATTGTGTGGATAAACAGCATTAAGACATGCAGTTCCACTTGATGTTCCTAAAGCTATTTTCTCACACAGTGAGAATGTTAAGATTCTGAACACCTTGATCTCGTGCTGTTTCCAGGGAGATGTTGCCTGATAGCATATATGAGACTTGTAATATTTGGCCTATTTCTTTTGCCTCTGTCCAGTTTTCATAGCTTAGTTCTCTGTGCAAACCTATTAGTGTATGTCATTGCCTCTCCCTTTTTCCTAAACCATCTGCTTACTCTTGCTACTTTTATTATATCCATACCCCTATATATTCTTGTCATTATATTCTCATATACCAGATGCACAGCTTTTTAGCTCTCTCACTTTACTGAAAAATCAGAAGAAACAGGTAATTGTAGTGAGCCGGCATTGTATATTATCATGCATTTTCCCATAGCCCGTTTAAAGTCCTTCCGGGGCAAAACACCACTCAGTTTCTTCAATAGTGAGTGATTGAGAATCCTCACTGAAGGATGACCTGGAACAGTGACCCATGCCCCAAGCTAGAACAGTCAGATCTGCATCTGTGCGACTGAGTATTCAGAGAATACAGCTCCTAGATTTCAACTTACCTTTTCTGAACAGTGGTGAAATGTGATTTTTTGAAAAACTGAAGTACTTCATTAAATCTGGGGGAGTTTCCACAGGGTTGGGTTAGAAATGTTAGAACATTAACATCCACTGTGCTGAACTCTTTGGTAGTTACAATGTGAGTTTGCTCCCAGGACAGCTGGATATACCTGGCAGGAGCAGATGGCTTGGTCAGTCCAGTTCTGTAACTGTGGAAGCAGTGGTGCCACAGTGACAGCTTACGGCTGATGTTGCTAGATGATGCAGGGTCCAAGCTGTAAAACCAGCCCTGTGTAGCCCTGGCTCTCGTAGAACGGGGGGATCCTGTTTGTGGGATTTCCTTTTCCCTCATGCCTGAGGTATTTAGTATTTGTTGCATGGCTCTGAACTGTATGAAGATTTAAGGCTACTGCTCAAGAGGATTGGAAAGTTGGCCAGCCAAGGACTGAACCAGCTGCTAAAATTGACTGAAAGGGTTTTAATACTGAGCAGACAGTGGATGACTTTCCTATGTGTTTTGGAATAGAGCTGAATTGGTCCAGCTACAGCTTTCAGAGAATGTAGAAAATCTTAACTAGAAGTATTCTCTTTAGCAAACACAAAAATAGTGATCGTGAAGCTTGCCATCCAGAAATTAAACAATGACAAACTTTCCTAAATTGGTTGTAGCCTCTGTTACTGTTATTATTCGTGACCAAAATAGCTGTACTATTTTTTCATCATTTCGACTCACTAACATAGTAGTTGATTTATTGCAGGCATTTAGCTGTGCATTGTTTTGCTACACAGCCTGCTTTGTGCTGCTTGAAAATGCTGCAGAAAAAGGTGATGCTTGATATTGTTCAATAGTATAGTGTCTTCTTAATTGGACTGTGATGAAATGTAATAATTCTAATGTGTCAAGCTTTTCTGGAAAATGTGGGAAATAAAGGAGCTTTTTTAACTCCTGGGATTTATTATGTTTAATTAAGGTATTGTCATCCTGTAAAATGAAGTTGGAGAGAGGTAGTATCATACATACTGGAAATGCTTTCTGGTTTAATAGATCAAATAGTGAAATATTGTTTTGCTTTAGACACTGACAAGCTCTTGAGCTCTTACAGCATGTTTATTGCTCTTTTCTACCTGCTCTATGTGATACTATAATGCAGGGTGATTACTGAAGTTCTTATCTGGTAGATTATCCTGTTAACCTGGCACTCCAGCAAATTGTCATGTTCTAGCAAAAAGGCAGGACATTATGCAAAAGAGCACTTCAGCAACAGATCTTTTCAGCACACAAGTACATTGTGGTTTTCATGTTATTTTACTCTTTCGTAGGATTGCGTTGATGTGGGATGGTGGGAAGGAGAACTCAATGGCAGGCGAGGTGTGTTTCCAGATAACTTTGTCAAGCTTCTTCCTTCTGATTTTGAAAAAGAGGTAAGCAGTGTATTTTTCCATTTTCACTTTAGAATACAGAATAAAAGTGCAGTTAAAGAAATTCTCTTTTGGGTATATGATTTTGACAAAGTTTTAATAGCAAAAATTGTTTAAGGGAAATGAAAGTTTAGGTTAGAAAGCATCCATGAAGAGAACATGTGGCAGTCAAAATCATATTATGGAGTTTCTTTGAAGGGTTTTATTAGCCCATCCCGTCAGTCAGCCTCCATTCTGTTGCTCTGAAAGCCCTCTGTCCTGCATTGAAAGTATGAAAGTGAGAAACTGGAGGTCCCAGAAAAATTTGCCGAGTCAGGTGAGCAGTGATGGCCAGAACCATTCTCCATTGTTCTGTGATGGAATCTGAAGTTAACATACCACCTGTATGATTGACAGCAGTCGAACACTGTTCCAGAATGAGAAGAGGAAAATTTTAACTGCAAGATCTGAAAAACAGTGAGCTTTTGGTATCACAGCGGCATGTTTCTTTATCTCTCTCAGAATTATTAAAAAAAAGGTATAAAATCTATGCAGAAGCTTTTTCAGCTTCTATTTATTTGAAAAAGATGGTGTTATTATTTGCCAAACAATATTTAGAAATCTTGCAACTTCCTGAGATAGAGTAATGGCTTACTTCCCCCAAAAGTCCATTCCATTTCTAGGAACCTTGTCAGTTGTCAGTGGCATATTACTAACTTGCAATCAGGCTTTCGATGAGTATTTCACAATGACAGTGTAAGCCTTTGGTGATAAAACAGAGACTTACTGACACTCAACTTCAATCTCTGGCAATAAAATTGGATGCCAGAGGCAAAAATTAAATCACTTGGAAAGCTTAATAAAGCAACTATTAAACAACTCACAAAAGCTAACATGATAATTATTGAAAATGAAGGTAGAAGAGCAGCAAAAACTGTGGGAGATGAAAATGCAGTTCCATGGCAGAGTGGATATCCTGGCTTTAGGCCTAATAATAAATGAAGGTGATTTCCAGAGCAGGCAGAACTCATAAACTGTAAGACGTAGTGAGTTTATTATAGAAGAAGAAAAAAAATCTTTTATGCAATTTTTTTGGTGATGAAATTTATTCAGTCTTTCTGAACTTAATAAACTCTGTATCTTATATTGTTTTTCAGAGTACTGTGACTTGTAGAATAAATTAAATGTTCAGACACTTAGAAATTAAAGCTAGGTTTTCTGCAAACGTGGAGAATAAAGCTTTATTAATTTTTTAAATGGCACAGATCTGGCCACATGAGTAAAGAATTGGTAAGACTATAGATTATTTGCTTGAATCAGTGCTAAAAGGGAAGGAAATGGATACTTCTTCAGTGGCTTTGTCAGGTATTTTCTGATGTAATCCAGAAACCTTGGATTTCATCTGATGGCCTGAAAGTATTTGTTGCAGTAGCTCTTCTGCTTGTTGAACAAAAGCTTGATATTTTTTCCCATCTCATTATTCAGTCCCCAGTTTTCCAATCCTGATTTTTTTCCACACATGGGTATTTGTCCAAGTCCTTTTCTATTCATGGCTTAGTCCCAGTCTCCACCTCTTAGGCGGTCTCAATTACAGAATTTCCCCCTGAGCTCACTACCTGAGTCTGAATCACCATCTGGATTTGCTTTTTATCCCTACAACAGATTTCTTTATACAGCTTGTTTTCCTCTCTCTTTTCACTCTTTCTCTCTTCTCTGTAGTTTTGCTCTCTTTTTGTCCAACCAGTCCTGGTTTCCTTTCTGTTGGCTTCATTTCTAGTCTGTCACCTTGGTTATCATGTCCAGCCACAGATCCTTGTAATTCTTCCTTGCTTCTCTGTATTTCCCTCAGCAGTATTAAGGCTTTTTCATGCTACCACCATTCTGATCTTTGTCTGCCTTTTTGAAACAATGTATTTCCCTAATCAGCTTTCAGTTAAAGCCACTTTATCTAGTGAATCATAGGAGTCTTTCTCCTTTGTGTACAAGGTACATTAATGCTTTAGTTTTAATCAGGAGTGGGATTTGTAATGAATCTCTCACTTATTCATCTTTCACCATCTATTTCTAAACATGTATGCCAGATTTGAGAGAGATCGTTGGGAAGGGTGAGCAGCAAAGGCTCAGCCTTCACAGCAAACTCACTCCTTAGTAACATTCAGACCAAAACTTTGGCATTCTAGAGCATAGGCTGAACTAATTACTGCAAGTGAGCAAAACAGCTGATCTTGAAAGTATGTGATCCTTTTGGCAAATGTATAGAAAATAATAGGGAGGGGTTTGATATCAACATGGGTTTGATAGAAAATATGAACCTAAATGGTCAAAGCTATGTATATCTGGAAAATCATCTTACAGGTAGGTCCACAAGTCTATATACAGTATTGCATACCCAGCAAGGTTGATTGCTGTGATAATAGTGATTGTGATCTATCTGTAGCAAAAGAAATAAGGTCCTTTTCTAGAAAAAAAAAATGATAGACATATAAAGAAAACAATTATTAATTTTTACTTTGCCATTATTCTCTTTAATTATGATACTTGATGGCTTTTTAACAGTGAGAGTTAAGATATGTAATTTGATTTTGTATTAATTCCAAGATGTATATGGTAAATGCCAGTATAGTGTGTATGCATACACACACATCAACACAGAAGAAAAGCCACTCTTTCCCTAGCCTAGACATGAAGAGAAATGGTTCCAGTGCTAATTGGTTGTCATGTTTCTCAGCCACACCATTGCAGATCTATTAGGAAAATTGTCATAATAAAGAAGATAAAAGTAAAAAGCGCAGACTAGTTGGAATAATTTATTTCATTTCAGCAGACATCTAAAACTCTGATAACTGTCTTTCACAACTGGAGCTGTAGATGTCTCATAGTGAATGAATAAAATGCAACCTTTGCAGTATTTCCTGTGTTCTGCATTTTTGCTCCATTTACACTGAAAAAACGTGCTTCAGATTTTGCTGTGCCTATCTGGATGGGTTGGAATACTTCCAAGACTAAAATTTAAATGAATAGGTTTCTTAGGTAAATCAAAGGTCATGTACTTCCCTCACCTTGAGGCACATGAACTGGACTTATTTTTTTTTTTACTATTTTTTTTTTTAGGTTTTTACCCCTCTCAGCAGAACATTTCAGTTGCAAAAGTAAAAAAATTAATTTTTATTTGTCAGTGATATTTTCTCTCTCCAAATTCATTTTAATGAAGTTATTTCAGGGAAATTTGTGACAGATCTGTAGTGTCACGATTTTTAGTTATTAATGGTAAGTAATGTATGAATGAGATTTACAGGCATTTTAAAACAATCTGTTTTCTTCTGTTATTAAATTTTAGAGACCGAAGAAACCACCACCTCCATCAGCTCCTATTATCAAACAAGGATCAGGTAAGGTGCAGCTGATGTTGTACAGCACATATCAGTGAGCACATCTCAATTGAAATAAAAGAGTACTCAAAATTTATATAGAATTTATCTGTATCAAAATTGATAAGCAGGAGGTGTCTAGAAAACAATTAATAAATAAGAATCAAGTTGCAAAAAGGTGATAACCCTGAAAGGCTGGTGCACTTTTTAAATGTATTGTAGGCAACCATCTTCACCTCTTTTAAATGCCATATTTTACCCCTTAAATATGTTAAGTCAGAGCAAGCATTGATACTTCAGTTTTTCCAAGTTCTTCAGTTCTGTTCCTTGACTGAAGTTGATTGTATGCATGTCTTTGCAGTATAGACCCAGTATGCTGGACTCTGAAAATGCCTGCAAGAGGAAACTGCATTCAATTTACATCTCCAGATCTGGTTTATTCTAGAGATAAAGAGCTTTTTAGCATGTATAGAAGGTACTCTCACAGAACTTGGCTGTAATACAGTGGCCTCATCTGAGTTGCAGTCAAAGAGTTGCAGATCTTCATGAATGCTGGGTCTGTCTGTCTGTCTCCAGGTTCTGTGCCATATCTCAATTCTTATTTTTCAATATTTGATAGCCATAAGCATAAACTTAAAAGAGTTATCCTGAACCTGTTCATGTGGATAATGGTTTTGCAAATGTATTAAGGGGCTGATGATTTTGTGAACAGACGAGTACTAGCAAAGCTGGCTTTGGAATATGTTAGACTAAATTGTGTGTGAATACTAAGAGCTGAAAGCACTTGTATTGGTAGTTTTAAAATGACCTCTCAATACAAATTTTCAAAAGTGCCTGTGTGATTTATTTTTTCTGTGAAACTTAGAAACAGTTAAAATATCTCTGCACATGGCAGTTCTGACCTCAGAAACCGAATTCCAGTTCCATTCAGCAAAAGGCAGGGGATGCTGTCAGTTTTCATTTGTAATGCAGTTGTGGTGGAAACGTAACTATGGCTGGAATTCTTTAATCCCTTCACTCCAATCCATTTGTTAAAATTCTGCAACAGCCCTACCACTTCCCCCAGTGTTGGCACACATTAAAAAAGCGAAATGAACACATTCAATCTAGCCAGATCATTTTATTTGTCACTATGGTCTGTTCCAGCTTTCAGTGCTTTAAAATGTAAATTTCCCTCTCCTGCAGTCTTGATCTATTAATAGAAGAAAAAGTTACACCCATGTACAATTTACTGTGAATCAGTAGGCTATAATTTAAATAGTTTTAATTTGTCAAGCAGTTTTCGACTACAGAATCAAAACTATAAATATTTAGTTTACTTACTGACACCCATGGTTTATTTTCCACTCTGTCTTGAGACTCATGAAAACATAAATTTGATTTTAAGATCAGTAACAGTGTCCAGAGAGAACAGTATAACTTTGCCATCTAGTGGTGTCTGCTTATTAAATATGTCTTAGTGACAACTTCAGAAAAGCTCGTAAAACTTTATATTTCTTTCAATTTATATGCCCATAATTAGAGAATATTACTTTCAATATTTTTGTACCTGTTAGCATGCAGTGCACTAGTTGTGTCACCACAGGAAGATAATATGCTTGTTTTCAGAAAGAAAAATGGATGCATAAAGGATGCAGACAATTCAGTTAAGGCCATATAAGTCTGTGGCAAAGCCAAGGCTATTGCTATTCTTTGTTTTCATACTCAGTCTTTGACAAGTCTTGGCTGGTTATTGTAGAATCACAGAATGATTAGGGTTGGAAAGGACCTTAAGATCATACAGTTCTAATCCGCCTGCCATAGATAGGGATGTTTCATGCCTAGACCATGTCACCCAAGGCTCTGTCCAACCTGGCCTTGAATGCTGCCAGGAATGGAGCATTCACCACTTCTTTGGGCAACCTGTTCCAGTGCCTCACCACCCTCACAGTAAAGAACTTCTTCCTTGTATCTAACCTGTTTAAGTTTAAACCCTGTTTTTCTACAAGGGTGTCCTTGTTACGCACAGGAGCTTTTTCTGGTATATATAAAGGTGAAAATTATGTGTTTATTATGGATTATTATTAGCATCCTGGCATCATCTACCTTGTCAAATTATCACTTTACTGAGGTAATACTGTATTTTATCACATCCCCACATCAAGCCTTACTGTTGATGACAGGTAACAACATCCAGTGATGTTTCTGTATATTTAACCAGTCATAGTGATGAATAAATTGAGAACTGTCAATTGAAGCCTAAATAATTAAATATCAGTATCTTCTGATACAGAGTATAAAATCAAGAGCAGAGAATTAGAGCTGGTCTTTGTAGTGTAAGCAGCACATATGTGAAGGAGGTGTCTAGTTTGTATTATAGTATAGCTGGAAGTTTGGCTGTATTTCCAGAGCTGCATAGCAGTAGACTTCCAGGGCCATCTGTTCTGGGCTACTATACAAGTAATGTGAAAACTGGAGAGCCAAAGTTAGGCACACAAGTCCCTTTGAAAAGCATTAGGCATTTCACTGGGTGCCTGGGATAAGCAATAAACCTGCATCTAGTCTGGAATGTAGGAATACTCTTCCAAGTCCCTCTGGGAGCTTGTACAGTGTTCACCAGAGCTTCCTTGCAGGTGACCTTCTTATGGCAGCTAAGGCAGGATCATGGTGCCTGCCTAGGTGCTTATTAATTTGGGGATGACAGTGCAGGCAGGGAGTAGACTTGAGCCTGGGAGCTCACCAGTGTTTGTAGGCTCACTGGTTTAGACATGTCCTAAAAATATCCCTCTGTGTGTTAATGGTGACTGTTAATCTTACTGTAATTAGGTATATGGACTTGTGTCTCTTTCTTGAACACTCTAGTATGTGCAAGACTATCAATATGTTGACTTGTGCTTTGCATAGCTTGTGTTTAGAAAGGCTTTAATTTGTTTCTAGCAACACTTCAGGGGTGAAGTATTTTAATAGAACCATTTAAGTTGCAGAAGACCCTTAAGATCATACAATCCAACCATAAAATGGGAATTCAGTATTATTTATTGCCATGATAAGTGATGCAAATGCTGCCTGTCCAATAGCACAGTTATGTAAAGAAACAAGGGCCAATGATGAGTACTGATTTCTAGGAACCAGCTGCAGAAGAGAGTTGTGACTGCACATTCAAAAATGTAAATGTATTTTAGAAGTGCATATGATAGAATAGATTGAAGAAAAAAATTGCATGTGTTCCATGCAGTGCCTCCTTGCTTTTCTTGGATGTCATCTACTGTAATTTTTACTGGAATACTGATAGTTCTAGCTAAAGTGGTTTTCAACACTGCTAAGTTGAAATGGTATTAGCACCTAGTATTTAGCCAATGCAATGAAGCCAATATCCAGTGAAGCATTTCTTATAATACAGGGACTGGAAGATTGCATCTTGCCTGTGCCAGGAAATTTTTGCAAAATCTTCCCGTTGTTGGTGCCACAAGTTCCCGTATTCCTACCAGCAACAGAAGTCAGTGTGGCAGGGTTTCCGGTAGAGAGGCAGAAGGCAACAGAGGCTTACACCTCCAGGCTATAAGCTGTCAATTAAAACAGTCATGCAGAATACTGTCAGTACTACTGTTCTCATCTCCTAACATGTGGAAGTGAACAGCTAATACTAGAGTTGAAAAAGAGAAGGGTACTCAATGTAAAGCCCTGTGTTTGTCTGTATTAAGTATTTTTTTGGCAGAAATTCCCAATTAATTGATTCTAATTAATTGATCCTAATGATTCTCCACACTGTTGAATTGTTCAATTAGGTATGGCTACAATGGTAAAGGAGCTTTTCACACTCTAAAAATCTGAAGTTATTGAATTTTTTTTTATGGGATGGTCAGAAAGCGCCTGTTCTTTCGAGATACATGTTTTGGAAACTGTGAACCTGATCTGGGACAACATAAATATGTAATTGCTTTTTTGTCATATTGATGTAAGCAAATACTTGAATCTAGATTTATGTTCAGTTTTAGCAAGACATTTTCAAATTGGAGCATGGAAAAAGCCTAAGAAATTGCAGAATTAAATCATATGTGACCATATATGCTGGTTTGTTGACTTCTTCAGAATTCCAAATTTTCCTTTCTTTGACAGGTACTACAGATCGAAAGCATGAAATCAAAAAGGTGCCTCCTGAAAGGCCAGAATGTCTTCCTAATCGAACAGAAGAAAGAGGTATGAAATGTGCTTTCCTGCCTGCTCTCTGCAGAGAGACAGAAAAATGGAACTGATGCACATCCTCATTTCTCAGTTTCTGTTTTCATTAAGTGCATTGTTTGGATGTTTATTCCCCACTCTGATAGATCTTTGATGTTGCACATTTTAGAAAGGATCTCATTGTTGCCTTAGAACTAATTTCAGGGTATTCAGTTGTACCAGTCCAGGGCTGGTAAGCGCTTGTAGCCTCACTTGAAGTCAAGGGGAAATACATTCTCAATGCATAAAATGCTGTCTAAAGCTCTGTGCTCAGTAAAACACAGGTCCTTCATCAAGTAAAATACCCCAGATTGGTGTCTACTTTTTTCTTAACATCTATATGCTTTGGGTCTCTAGTTGAAATCAGAGTTGGTGGTTTTCTTGCATCACAGAGGGGCTTTGTGAGATCTAGTCATCAATGCTTATGAATCATCCCATTATGATAGTCAGAAAAGTCATAGGCAAGCCTGTGAAGAAATGAAAATATTCTGTCTTCAAAGCCAGGTTTAAACATTTCAAGGAATGGGGCACAGTACCACACAGAGCAGTGACAAGCACATTAAACCTTTAATGGTTTCATTGTATTTGTTATACATTATGAATAGTTTGGGGATAATAGTTACACTGATTCTCTAATGGTGTCAAGTTTCATATGTTTAAGCAGATTCTTAGATTATACAGACAAGTTTGTTTATGGGATTTCTTAACTTTTAGGTATTCAACTTTGCAGTCTTTTAAAAGGCATGAGTATGCACATGTCTAAATGCATTAGATGAGGTCACAGTTCAGTGCCAGAACATTCAGACTTTGCCCGGAGATCTGTTTCTGGATATACGTCTTAGTGATCTGACAGGTGTTTTAGCAGTTTCATCTACATAAGTTTATTTCTGGTTATGTGTGCTACTTATTGTGGTTATCTTAGCAATAAAACCCTTTGCTTTCCATTTTTGATTTTTAAAAAAAGCTGTCAAAATGGTGGAGGAAGTATAAACGTGATACTGTCCAAGGATATAAATATAGGTGGCTTTTCTAAATGTTGAAAAGAGGTTGTAGGAGTCATGCCTACATTTCTGGAGTACCAGGAAGTGGCAGGGATTGTTCAGTGAGGTGTCGCAGCAAGGGTGGCACAGAAATGTTCTTTACACTGTGTGTTGGTACACTGCTTAGGCCATCCCTCATACATAGTTCAGATTCTTGGACACCGGTGCAGACACCGGTGCAGTATAAATCGCCATAGGAGTAAGTGTGTAAAAATTACACAATATGGTGGAAAAGCTTCAGTGTTGCAGAGGACCCAACAAATTGCATCAACTGAAAGTGTACTGAAAAAGGGTGTATGCCTGTGAACTTACTGGACTATTCCAAATCTCATGTGGACTGTGTTTCTGGTGATTTATTCCATGATCCTCTCAGACTGAAACCTAGAACCCATTAAGGAACACCCTTTTAAAATATACCTTGAGAGGAGCACTGCCAAGACCTCTTACATATACACAGAGCTGTAATATTCATGCCATATCATAGACAGTGTTATCAAGGGAAGTGGGTGTTGACATAGTAGGGTACAGAGAACAAAACTTTGGTCCCTTTGGGAGTTTTGTCCTTTCTTTAAGAAGAATCAGGTTTCCTATGGTGTGGCAAATGTGTTTACATGTTTCTTTTGTATTATGAATTTAGAACATATTATTTACAAGAGTTATTCATATATATTGTACATCACATGCTCACAGGCATTGCATGTTTGGCATTGGGTATTAGTATTGTGCCACTTCCCAACTATGCCTAATCAGTTCTGCAAATGATCTGGTTTTTCACTGGTAAGCTGAAAACTTCAGCGTGTAAGTCTGTGCTTAAAAATCCAAATAAAAGGTCTGATTTTCCTAAGGGGTTTACATCCTGCCAAACATTGCTAAAATGTAATACTTGTATTTTCATGTAACTGAGGTTCACTTGAAACACACTTTTATTTTCCTCCCACTAGTGGTATTTCTCTGTTTGCTCAAGAGATGTTAAGGATATCCAGCATAATTATTTTTGTGACCTTCTAACTTAATATTGTTTTATATTAGAATTTGACATAAGTTGTGCTCATGGGATATTGTTCCACATGGTACATAATTTTTTGCCATTCTTATTTTTTACACTCAGAAAGTAGCATTCCGATTCAGACACTGCACACACATTTTGGCCAAGAGGAATTACAGACAAGAACAGTCAGTCAGGGCAAATAACTGGTATGTGGTAAACATGTCAAATAAAGTATTATTTAGGACAGATGTGGAAAGGATATAAGCTTTTTGTTTGTATACAGTGTATGTACAGTTGAAGATTTCTTGTTTAATTGTAGACTTAAAAGTGCTAATGAATTCCACTTAATAATATCTGTGTTCTTTATTCCTGGAAATAATTGATTTAAAGAAAGATCAGAGAGAGAGCAAAAACAGTTAGACTTGCAGAAGCCTTCAGTTCCTGCTATACCTCCGAAGAAACCTCGGCCACCCAAAGCAAACTCTGTGAATAGACCTGGTACCTTGCCCCCAAGACGACCAGAAAGACCAGCTGTGCCTGTGACTCATACAAGGTACAGTTCTTTCTCTGTCCACTGATTTTGGGTTTAGTGAAAAAAAACATAGAATCACAGAATTTACATACATTTACCTGGTGGATGTGGGAAGGGCTGTGGAGTCTATTTGGATTTCGGCAAGGCCTTTGGTACTGTCTCCCATAGCATCCTCCTGGAAAGGCTAGCAGCTCACGGCATGGACAGGAGCACTCTTTGCTGGATGGCCAGGCCCAGAGAGTGATGGTGAACGGTGTTGCGTCCAGCTGGCGGCCAGTCACCAGTGGTGTCCCTCAGGGGTCTGTGCTGGGACCGGTTTTGTTCAATATTTTTATTGATGACATGGATGAGGGTATTGAGTCCTTCATCAGTAAGTTTGCAGACGACACCAAGCTGGGATCTTGTGTCGATCATCTGGAAGGAAGGAGGGCTCTGCAGAGAGACCTGGATAGGTTGGAGAGATGGGCAGAGGCCAATAAGATGAAATCTAATAAGTCAAAGTGCCACGTCCTACATTTTGGCCACAGAACCCCTCTGCAATGTTACAAGTTGGGGACCCCCAGGCAGAAAGGG
>NDXB01011387.1:0-25910 GCA_002631895.1 Agapornis roseicollis | reverse complement strand
TTCCCTTCTTTCCTTTTTTTTTTTTTTTTTTTTTTTAAAAAAAACCCTCTTTATATTTTGCTAGCAAAAGGGATGAAGTTTAATGTTTTCATTGGGGTGGAGAATTCTTTTCCACTTGTTCATTTTTCTTTCTGTTTTTCCACTGCACCAATTTTTCCAAATTGCCACATGGAAAGGATAAATTCTGGCTAAAGAGTCTAAACCCAAGTCTGTAGCTGACGCTGTGCAAGCTTTCTTGAAAAGTTATCAGAATACAAACGACATTTCATGGATGGGAAGGAATGAAAAGGGGGTAGGAGAGACCAAACCAAAAAAAGTGTATGTTCAAAACCCACAAACCAGAAAACAAACAAAACCAATTCAAACTGGAAAAAACAGATGGTTACAAATTGCACTATGAATGAGAAACAACATCAACATTGGCCATTTTAGTCTGCAATTTAATTACACCTCCATTCGTCTTTGGTGAGAGCGTACAAGAGCGTGTCAATGGCATGAGAAGCTCCTGCAGCAACAGCAAAACATAATAAATAAATTTAATTGCTAGTGATAATAATTAGACATTTCTGTGAAAAACAGTTCCCAGAACTACTGAAAACTATTAAGGAAAATAAATGTTATGGCTACTACAGGGAAATATATTTATATGTATTAAATAGTGATAATTAAGGTTAAACTGTTGAGTGGGTTTTATCATTTTTACTTTTTGAACACACAAACCCAACCCAACCCCCTGATACAACTCCTTATGTTGTTACTCATACAAGTGGATTCTGCCCATCACTCTACTACCAATGTAGTACCACAACAATAATGACAATGATAATTAAATAAACACCACGCAACCTGTCAATCGCAGAATGCTGCAGCGATGCTGTACAAAACAACACATCTAAATGTGAAGACACAAATGCTGCTCTTCCTATAAATAGCCTTCACCTGGTGAAATACATCTCAGCATTAGCACACATCATTTTATCAGGCAGACAAGAGTTTTAACACTTCCTTGGTAGACGTGATATTTTTTCAGTATCTCTTCTCTGAACCTATGTATTAGGTACTTTCTCAGGCAGGTGTAGCAAGAAAAACGAGGATAAAAATCCCCCACTGAAGTGGGCATGACAGATGTGGAGTGCAGGGCAGCGTTAAGGGTATCACCTCTTCTTTTTGGTTTATAGTGCATGGTTTTCTTAGCAAGGAAAGAGGGGAAGGGCAGCTGGTAATCTTTCACTCTATACAGGGAATCCTTATCAAGGATTTGGGAACTGAGCATTATTTCTTGGATGGATGGGTGCCGTTTAATGTTTTCAATGCTTGTTGGAAAACACGAAGTTGCTGCTGACACAGATGGGGGTAAATAAGAATGGCAGGTCACTGATGCACAAAGGAAACAAGCCAGGGGAAGTGTAAAATGATAACTCTGAGTAAACAGATTGTAGGGAATAGTTACAGAAGGGGAGGACGGTCTCCTAGAAAGAAATGGCTCCAGAAAGAACATGGCAGGATGGTAGATATTCAGCTACACATTAGCTCTGTAGCTGGAAGGGTAACGTCAGTCCTTAGGATATGTAAACAGGGGGATATAGCCTAGAAGCCTGAGGCACTATTATCTTTGTCTGTGGCACTAGTGTGACCACTAATGGAATAGTGAATCGAGTTCTGGTGCCTATGTTTCAAGAGGTTGTTGATAAATTAGAGAGAAGAGCCAAGGGAATGGCTAAAGGACTAGAAAACACTGTGAGGATTAGAAAACAATTGTGAGAGGCTCAAGAAGCTCAGACTGTTTAGCTTAATAGAGAAAAGGTTAAGGAGTGACTTGACCACAGTATACAAGAACCTTCACAGGAAACAGAAATTTGATGGAGAGCTCTTCAGTTTAACAAAGACGTACGTAAACCAAGATCTAATGTCTGGAGGTCGAAGCTAGATGAATTCATGCCAGAAATTAAGGGGAATTTTTTAACTGTGAGAGCATTTAGCAATGGGAGCAGTTTACTGAATAGTGTGGTGGCTTCACCATCATGATATTTTAACATCAGATTTGGAAGGTTTGTTGAAAGATACAATATAATGTAAAACTGTCCAGGAGTCCTGTGGCAGAAAGGCAAACTTGGTAATGGCATGGCTTATTTTGCCTTTAGCATCCAACAATTTATAATCTACCCATTATGTCTAAACATTCACAGCTATCTGTACCGATGTGTAACATTGTGTCTGTTATTAAAAAAAGCCCACTTTTAGTCTGTTCATGCTCTTCAACTGTTATCACAGAATACAAAACATGACTCCTACATGACACTGAAAACTTTCTAATATACTTGTTGCTTCCTTCAGAGCAAGACTGGTTTGATGCTGTTAAAAACAATGACCTTCCTTTTTTAGCAGTTTACCGTGTAAGGACAGAAGGCCACTTCTCCCTTTTAGTGAGATGGTGCCCAAGTTTCACTTTTTAATGTCAGCATAGAGCTTGCCAGCAATTAATACTGTTGTACTCAAATGGTCCTGGGAGGAAGCTCAATGGGTATAAAATAATACCATGTTTTTGAAGGGATTTTGTAAATGTGCCATCACAAACTTAAAAAGTGAGCCCTCCAAAATGCAGAACTGCATTCAGTCCTGCTCATCATGGGTTCCACTAAAATACACGTCTAATGAGCTAATTAATGCGTTCTTCTACCAAGGCTTCAATAACATTCCTGAGAGTACACCTCTCATTTTCACTTCTTCATCCATCCCTGCAACACTTGGTATTGCACAGTCAATTATTGAGGATTGGTATCTTGTTGAATCAACACATTTTGAAGATAGTGCCCTTTGAAAGTTAAAGTGAGGATGAGCAGTGCAATGGGCTGATCAATCCTATGGTCCCAAACATTTGTCAAAAGGGATTTAATGAAAGAGGAGTGTCCTTGCTAACATGTTAAATCCAGCCTGTAATCCCCAGTATAGCAAGAAAACAAAGACGTTTCCATCCCCTCTTATATCAGGAATAGAGATGGGATGATGGAATGACGTGAACATAAAATAATTGTACACACAGAAGCTTATGCAAAAAAGGCTTTGTTCGGAAGTGCTGGAAAGCCACTCACCCCGAAACAATGGGGCAAATTAGCATGCATCCAGCCCAAGGGTGGAAGCAGCACACACACACACTCCCAGTGACGGATGCTTAGCTCTTGCTGGGAGGTCACCACTACGAATCTTTCTTGAGAAGGCAGCATGTCAGATTTCAGACACTTTCCCTACAAATGGGCTTTTGCAGCTCAAAGGAGGAAGGGGGGGGGGAGCTTTTCGATCCAGATAATAAAGTCCATTTACATGAAAAGATGCCGCTTTCAATGACATGATTAATTTCGGAAATACCTGGCATCTGAATGAAGCAAAGACTTCAAGAGATGACTGATGATGAGAAAAGATAATTAGGCAAATGTCAAGAGTCAGTGTTTTGATTGGTGACTGAGAGGCTGGTCTGACTAGGTTATCGTATACTCATTCCAGATGGAAATGAAAGGTCTTTGCAGGGAAAGCAGGGCAATCCCTTGGTTAAACATAAACTCTGTTTAAGCCTAGATTTCTCCTAGGTTTTCCTCCTGGGAAGCCCTCTTACCACAGCAAATGTTCTACCTAAAAGGCACTGGACCAAGCTTGTCCCATTTGAATCTTAAGGTGTTTCAAACATGAACAATTTATCTTGAATTTTATTACTGCAAGACTAGAGTGGTCTTAGCCTTTCCAAAACATCTTATGCTGCCTTCTCCCCACCTCTCCAGAGCTGGAAAATAATACTACCCTTCCTCAGAGAGGGCAAAAGATAGACTGCTTCCCAAACGTGCCCAAATATCTCTTCTCAGCTCATCAAATGCCCAGGGTAGTGACTGCCACTGAATGCTGGTGCCCTCCACAGGACAGATAAAATAATGAAGAGGATGCTGGGACCCCAGCATGGTGTACTCTCACAGGATTGCCCTGTTGAGATTGACGGATTATCTCCCCTTCAGGAAAGGGAGCATTCACAAGGCCCTCTCCCTAATCCATCACTTGCCCCTTCTGCACGCACGCCGCTTTTGATTTGTGGGATATGCTGGCTTTGTGCAGGCGCATTTAATCCTCAGCAGGAAAACCGCCAACACTCCTAGACCTCACTGGCCTTCCAAACCGGTTTTCAGAGGAGCTCAAAGCACTGCTCTCTTCATTTCTCTATTGTTGTGGTGCAGACCAAGTATCAGACCTGGTTCATCATCTATTGAACTAGCTGCTGGCAAAGACCTCCTCTGAAAAGGCAGGCTCCAAAGAGCAGCCGATGAAGCACCAATCTGATAAGTCATTCCTAATTTGGCCAGCCATCCAATGCTGAGGCTGCTATTAGTTAATCTTCATATAATTTGTTAAAGTAGGCTTTATGAAGTACTGGAAATAATTGTCTCCCTCCCCCCGTCTGAATCCCACGGCCGTGCACCGTTAGGGGTTTAATAACAGACTGTATTGCGCAGTCAGAAACGGTGAAGGTTTTATAGCAGTGCATTAGCCAGAGGTGGATAACCTATCTCTAGAGGCTTGATTGACTGGAAACATATTCTTAGCCTGCTGAAAACTGCTTAGACTGTGTCACGGAGGTCCCCAAAATAAAACGTTCAGTGTATTTAGTGAAACCCTACACCCGAAGTACATGTAAGGGCACTGTAAGATACTAATTAGGTTGTAACATAAAACACCGTAAAAAGCAAACCGTGACATAAAAAAAAATGTTTAAGCTCTGGCCAGCTCTTTCATGTTAGTGAAATACATTAAAAATATATTCAAAGCAAATATACTGGGGCTTTGAATAAATCTGTTTCTCATAGTAGGCTGTAGCTGGAAATTATAGATACTGCTTATTATGGAGAAATTTCTACTTAACATTGTCCTCAAATATTAGAAACTATCCTTATTTACTTTTCCTCTAAAAAATCATATCTGGTAGCCCTAAGACCAGCAAATGATCATTAGGATGACACCAGTTAAAATATGCACACCCAGCTTTTTTTCCCCCCCAGTCTTTTTTCACAGGAAATGTGAGGAGAAGGAAGATACCAGATGAAAATAATGACTCTGCATGATGCCATATCAAATTTATATAACCATAATAATTTCAGGAAAGTAACGTACCATAGAATTTCCCTCCTGAACTTTAAGATTAAAAGTGCTGTTCAAATACTTTTCACTTAACAGTAGCAGAAAGTTGGATTTGTAAGGTGAAAATCTTCAGTTCTATCTCATGAAATCACGCTACAAAAGCAATGTCTTATTTCTTATCCAGCGCCCATAAATTCTGAGATTCTTAGTATTTTACTTTTTAAGTATTAGTTGTCAGTGAAAGAATTTTCTCCATTCTTGTGCATGTTCTTTCTGTTATCTACTGCCACTTAGCTATAGCACATTGTATAAATTAGAAACACTACCTCCTTAATAATGTTGGAGTTAGGGTAATTTTTAAACATTTAAGAATACAGTTATTTACCTGCATCATAAATATTAACTATTAACATACAACATGTGTGAAGTACTGAAATCAGGAGAACTCAGCTCTGTCATATATAAATTTAAATTTACCAAAGTGTACATATATAGTTTTCTAGAAAGAAAATCTAGGTGACATTGGTTGGTTTCAACATTTCTAATGGTATATATATATACATATATATGTATGGAATTTGCATTGTACAAAGTAACTGTATAGATTCGAATATCATCATACCACTACCAAAAGCTACCTTTCAAAAGAGCCTTGCCATTGTTGCACATTACTGAAAGGAATGAAGTGCTAATTTAATAAATATGTCACTAGCTGTGTTCAAACACAACACCATTAATGAATGTTTGTTGTTGTATGTGCATAAGGTTCCAGACTGCAAAACCCCTTACTAGGAAACAAGACGCATTTTATCAATGAATATATTCTTCTTGGGATTTTATGGCTTTGCTTTAATGTGGATGGCCACTTTTCCTCCTTTGTTCGGAAAGGTACAGTTTGTATTTCTGCCCAGATTTAGCATTTCCCTGGAAGGTTTTTGT
The DNA here is from genome assembly GCA_002631895.1 of Agapornis roseicollis. NCBI lineage: Eukaryota > Metazoa > Chordata > Aves > Psittaciformes > Psittacidae > Agapornis > Agapornis roseicollis. Next base: position 19,859 of record NDXB01011387.1, on the reverse strand, counting down.
GATTAACAATATAATATTTTTCTTGAGCTATTTCACACACAAATGACTGGGCCCGAAGGGTATTCTAGGTTTACAAGATTTTACTAATAACTATGCTCCCCTTTGTATTAAAGCTGCTAATTAGTGCTTTTAAACAGCTCAACATTTAATTCTTTGAAGGCACCATATCAAGGGCTGATATAAAACTGTTTATGTAGAAGGATATATAAAATAAGAAGGTGTTAAACCCAACACAAATTGAGAGGCAGGGGGTTCCCTAAAGTGCTAATTTTATGTTTGTTTTCATCTCATTTAAAGTTAAGATGTCTGCATTGTAACAGTGATGTGTAACATGCTTTACATGCAGATTAAGCAAAATGTGCCAATTTATGAGCCTTATTTGCCTGGAGAGGTAGCCACCGGTAGTTTCATCAGTGATTTTATTCATGTGTATACCCACACACACATGTATGTGTGTGTGTGTTTTTGCATGTGGCGATACAGAAGTGTGTGTTGTGTACACATAGACATAGGAGTGCCCCCCCCAAACACATTTTTACATCTGTATTAGCTATCATCTGTATGTCCCTGTATTTCAGTGATTTTGAAAACCTCAAAACTAATTGATTATATGAGATTGCTCATTAAAAATATTTAAATATGTAATTTCATTTAAATATACTGTGAGATTTTAAAGCCAAATTTTGTTTAATTGGCATTGCTGAAATGAACTGAGGATATTAGGTGGTGGTAACTGAGAAGTAAATGACTTGTGAGCTACATTTTATCCTTCTTCAAGTTAATCTTCAAAATGTCCCAGAAATTCATTAAAAACATGGGAATTTCCACTCAGAAGTGCTGACTGAAAATTGGAAAACTGCTTCTTAGGAAACTAAACATGAGAGTTTCCATTTTTTCATTAGAGCCATTGTTGGTACAATTTTAACACTGCATTCAATCAGGTTTTAAAAATAATCATGTGAGGTGGATTTCTGAGTCTCACAAGGAACTGTGGATTGAGTGAAAGTCTCAACTGTCCATCTTCAGCTGACCCCACTTCACTTCCTGAGAGCACCACCACTATGCTTCACTCTCTGAGACTACTTTTGGAGGGGCGGTAATTGTTTTCTGATCTATCCCCATATATATCTCTAAGGCGACACTATATTGTGTGGACACAGGAGACCAAATCCTGGAAGTGGAACAGCACAGTGCAGAATCCCACCCCACCTAAATGGTCCTGATGCAAATAATCAGTTTACAGGTCTTGAGCTAGTACAGGTGTACTCATTTCAGGGTTCACATGCAAAACTGATGAGGATTTATTTATGCAACCTAGTGGCTGTGCATAATTATGCACTAAATGTAATTTACATAGTACCAGTGTGTCTGACGCAAACATTAAGATGGAGAATGTCACTAAGGTAAAGCTGCAAGAGGGGGTAAAAAAATGGAAAACTATCTATCATGTAGGATAACGAATACATCAATGTCATCTCTTTAATGCTTTATCTTATTGCAACGAAATTGAGGATAAGTACTAAATATCCGCCCTCTGCATTGTATGGTAAACTTTTTTGAGAGTTCCCTTCTTAAATGACATTCAGTTTTGTCTTTTCACTGTTGAGAGGCAACTATTAGACACCAGCATCTAGTTATACTGGCCAAACACATGCTAAAAATAGGCTTTCCCCGTAGATAATCAGTCTAAGTAAGCTGACAGTTCATGGAAAGATGATAATGTAAGAACAATATACGCAATATCATCTTTGTGGGGTTGTTAGTTCAAGAACAGTGCTTCACCACTATGTTATGCTTGGTTGAGGAAGCATTTTTCTCTTATTTTGCAACCAAACCTATAAATGTTCAGTCCTGTTTGCTTTACATGTATCTACAAAGGCACTGGGTGGAAATAAACTGGCTAAACTCACGATTTTCTTAGCATGATCTCGAGTAAAATCCAGTGTGGCTTTTTAAAAGTCTCTTTGAAATTCCATTAAAGCTTTACCTCATTCCTGAAGTATACAATCAGCTGGCACTGTCAAAACAGTACTAGCAATGCTGTCCCCACAGCTGCAGGAGCAAGCACTAGCATTTGCGTCTGATTTATTCACCTCACCACAGGCTGAAGTATCTAGAAAGCCATGTATATTGGTTTGTGTTCAAAATTTAAGATGAAATTACATATATGATGCTTTTTAGTTGCCTCAGCATTAGAACCTAAAAGACACTGATCTCTCATTTTTATAGTCTTTGCTTCTCTATTCCTAAACTCAGCTTCCCCTGGAGAGCCTCTGGGAGCAAGAAAAATTGGAAAGCTGCCCTGACTCTCTTTCTGCCCTGACACATGTGTTGGTATGCTTCAGAGCAGCCTAGAGGCAGCTTCAACAAATAACATCTGGCAGTTTGCCTCCAAGACTTGCATTTATTCTACTGAACTTCAGGCACACACATTGAGGCATCTTTGGTGGGAGCCCATCATTTCGTTTCCTCTCTAGGCAGAAAAGAAAGGCAGCCGCATTCAAAATGGGCATCCCTGAGGCACATGGGATTTGTTTTTCTTTATAAATTAATCTCATAAAAGAAGAGAGAAATGCAGTAATGATGTGAAGTCTGGATCAAGTAGAAATGGGAGAGCAGCTCTGTCACTTCTTTTTGTAACTCAAGAAGCCTAGCCATTAACCCACTGGCAATTTTACACTAGATTGATGGGTGCCACTGGCTTTTACTGTACAGTGTCAAAGAGTTGTCTATAGTCAAACTTTCAGAAAAGTCAGAAAAAGTTTGTCTCCTTATGGTCCAAGATGAGACACACCAGCCTTCTCCTTTCTTCTGTGTGAACTTACTGTACTGAAGAGTTGCCTCATACTACTGCATGACAGCCCAATTCCTAATAAATCCCACCTGACTGAAATGAATTAGGTCTGGGAATATGCGTTCCAGATTATTAACCAGCACCTTTGCAAGTAACTTACCATCCACATTTATTAAAGATATTGGGTGATAATTTGTGCAGTGTTCTGGATCTCTCTCTGGTCTAAGAATTATGGTAATTAGTGCTCAGAGAGAGGATGTCACTCGTATGTTTCTCAGGGTGCAGAGAATAGCATATCATTACACTCCTTTTAGATTTGAGATGGATAACTATGGCTATTCCTATTTTTTAACCTTGGCCAGCTGCAAATGGATGGAGGTTCTGAGCAGGTCAGGAGACCTGCGCTCCATTTCCAGCTTTGGCAGCATGGGACAATGCACTGTTTGCCTTCACTTGGCCCCTCATTTCCAGTTGTAAATAAGAATAAAGATTAAATAAGAATAAGAATAAAGGTAAGTTTCAACTTCAGCAAGCACTTGCCTACAAGGAAACACTAGGTTTGATAAATGGTATGGAATAAAAGATACCTTCGTCTTCAGTGCATGGTGCCAGGTGAGAATCTGATGACAGTTCAGAGGGCCCTCCAGGAGGAAGGATCAGTAAGAGGCTCACAGAAGCAACAGTATTGGTGCTATTAAGTGAACACTCAAGAAAGCCTTTTAAGACCTTCTTAAAAGAGGCAGTAAAGAGCAGAAGATAATAAACCACCATCTGCATTTGGAGACATCAGAAAGTAGGTCTTCAAATTCTAGGAGATAATGTAAAAAAGTTTATACTCCCCCAGGACCTTATACATTAAATTAAATTTTGTGAATATATTTTCACTTCCCAAAGTCCTCAGAAGTGCATCTGCAAGTAATCGGTCTGCCAGAACCACCCAAACTGAAGAGCCTGCCACTAACACATTTCCAATTTTCAAGAGACTTTAGCCATCTCTTTCACCTGAGTTACACTGATCCTGCAATGTTATCTGAAGATCTCTGGCTGCTGGAACATGATGTCTTCATACCTCTTTTCTCGTAGAGAAGGTAATCTGCACTGCCACATCTTTATTTCTATGTGCACTCATGCAGATACACAAAGGACTGTGATAACACTACCACCAACTCTTTTCTTCACCCCTCTATAAAACTTCTCCTTGGCTTATTTTGTAGCTAGTCGTTAAACACTGCAATAATTTCCATGGTGCTATTTTGGGGGATGAAAAAAAATAATCAACTTTTCCCTTCAACAACATATTCCTGCTTGATTTTCATCAAAGAGTTAAACAGCCAAGGGCTTTTAGCATCTCATTTCACTTACACACACAGGCCATTATAACCTGCATAAACAAGGATGACAAGTTGAGATTAATGAAGGTCCCAAAGTGACAGAACAATTTAATTGTCAGAAATCATAGGAGGTGAACTTTGCCAGTGTATTTATATAAGACTGCCATATTCTAAAAACTTCCCTAATTGATTATGACCAACAAGTAATAACACTGGAAGCAGTTTTTTGGTATACAAATAAGAAATGACCCCAAACAGTTAACAGTGGTAGTAAGATGCATACTGTAAGAATATTAGAATGATAAAATAAATGAGCAATAACACTCTGCAAATAATTGTAGTGTTTGCACTTAAAAGTAAAGCAGAGAAAACTACAGTTCTGACAAAAGTCAAATAAAATGGGCTGGCTTTAGAAAAACCACTCACAACAATCAGGCAGGGAGCTTTACAGTGATATGACTACTGCAGAGGCAAGCAGGATTCATGTGCAAGTGCAACAGTCTTTGTTCTTCTCTGGCTCCTGCATTACTTTAAGAAACTTTAAAACATAGAATCTTCAAATTGTTGTGCCTTTTTGTTTAGGAGGAATAAAACCAGTGCTGTGTAAGCAGACACATATACACACATCTCCGATACTAATTAAGAGAGGCAATCCATACAAAATCTCACTTCAAACCTTCCAAAGGGTCACTGGGTAATTCAAAGCTCAAAATTACAACACACAACTCTTTATATTTTTGAATTCCACATGCTCATTTAGTTGTTACCTAAATATACTTCTGCCTTTGGAGCTCACCACCTCAACTGGAAGCCTGTTCAACCTGTTCCCTTGCCTTTCTATGATCATATCTCCTTATATTTCACTTCCACTGTCTTACATTCCACTTATATCTTCCAGTCAGGCTTCTCCAATGATCCCAAGCAAATCAGCAAACTAATTTGAATGATAACTCTTAGAGAGCCGGAATAACTTCTTTCATGTTTTTTTCCTTCTTTTCCAGAAAGTAAGTAACTAACTATGCTGATAGTATTCCCCCTTCTAAATATAAAGAGTATCTCTTCATTCCAGTAATATTTTACCTAAATGGCTGCTAGGGATGGCTGTATAATTGATCCTGCCTTTGAGCAGGAGAATGGAATATACGGCCTACGGAGTTTCCTTCCAGTCTTACATTTCAACGATTCTCTAATGATAAAGAAAAAAGGCAGCACTTACTGCATTTCACTCATATCACCTTGTAACTGTCCCTCACCATGACTAAATCAAGCTCATTGCACCATCTTGTCCTCTTAGTTACAACAGCACGTGCCAACTTAGCTATTCCAAACTTTTTTCAATGCACAAAGCAAACAGGATAGCGTACACCAAGCTCTGCCTCAATATACATGAGCTGTACCCATTAGATCAAAGGGAAAGGTAAATATAGCTGAGGCAGAAATTGTCTCCATATGTCATATGCAGCCTAACTGGTGTTTTATAAAATGATACTTACTGTCACCAGCAATCTGTGAAAACACACCCCAGTTTCCACAGGATCTTCTGCTTGCCATTCTTTTCAAATGCTTAGAAAAAAGTTAGACTTTTTTCACAGGAATTTTTGCAAGCAGAAGGTCCATACTTACTTTTCAACAAGAGCTTGAAAATCGCAGTCCCAAATGTATTATATGCTTTTGGAGTTCAGAAAGAAAGTGCCCACATTTCAATTTAGATTAGTTAGACGCATCTTGATAAAAGCTGAAGTCTGACCAACCTTCCCTAGTGCTGCTTTGAGCAGGGCATACACAGCATTAAGTGCAAACTCTTCCTTCTCAAGTTTAGCTTCTCTTTGATGAATACATTATCTGCAGGATTTTTAACAGAGATTTTTTTGTTTCTGAAAATTGCCAGACAAATGCTTTGTATAAACCTCTTTCAGACAGTAGATAACTTCTAGCTGCTGCTTGGTTGATGGATTTTGAGAAATGAATATTTGAAATTCATATCTTGGCTGGTCCCTAATGTATTTTAATTCTTTGATCAGATAAATGTAATTGCTTCAAAAAAAAAGTATGTGTCTTGAAGGACTGGGAAAATGAATTCAAAATGTGCTTTCACAACCAGTTAAGGTTATTTACAGAGAAGTGGGCTTCTACAACCTTTTCCCCCTAAAATTGGTCGTGTGTTTATTTACAGAATGGGAAGGAAAAGGAGCACAAATATAATGCCAAAGGGTTAACAAAAAGTGGTGGGTTTGGGGAAGGCTCAGGTCACACTCCTCTTGAGCCAATGTATGCTTTCAAGACTTTTATCGTTGTTAAAATCCCCACTGATAACAAAACCAGAGCTCCTTATCCTTCTTTTGTCACCTCCCATTGGAAGGTTGGGAGCACAGCTCATTGCAGGGTTGGGAAGGACAAACTACAAACAACATGGTTTGGCTCCAGCACTTTTACTTGATAAGTCCAAAACAGTCCACTTTGACAGGCTCTTTATATGCAAGCTTGAAAAATAACCTATTTAGCATTCCCCAGTCCCAGCACATGATTTCACTGGGAAACTATGCAAAAGATACTTTGGAAATAAATATGCACAAGAAATTACAACTCTGTCTGAATGACCCCCTACCTTGGAATGTCTAGAACTGTGAGAATTATAAGGTCAGGAAATATGTACAGGCCTAGTGCCTCAAAAAGTTACTATTCCTTATTAGGAATCTGCACAGACATGGAAGCAGGAGTTGTATAAACTAAAAGGAAGATTTTTTCCTGTCGCTTACATGCCTAGTCCTTGACCTATCCCATTTATAGTTTCCTTTAAGATACTATGCATTGCAAGTTCATTTGTTTCCTAGCAGTCCTCCAGCAGTGATCTTCAGATCCAGCCAATACTGCAGACAGAGCGGGGCTATGTAAGCAGAAGCTTGAGATTTATATGCCTGTAAAATCACAGGTATTCATTTGTATCACTGCTAACAATTTTGAGCTCTGACTCTACAATTTCCAGGTAAAAGGTATCCTTACTCTCTGTCTGAAAATTTAAATGCAGACATATAGAACTGTTTAGTCTGCTCTACTATAAATAGGAGGTAATATGTTATTTCAAACAAAAAGCATACCATAAACTACACACTTAATTTTGACAGCTTGTGCTTTCCTATATATGGCATGGTCCTGCTGTGCTTTCATGGATCAAACTCCCATTGACTTCAGCTGTTTCTCCTACCAGTGTGATGCTAAATATTGCCTTTTGTTATATTTTACACCTTTGGGGTTTTTTCCTAATCCTTTTCTCTGCATTAAAGTACTGTATTCTGCAGTATCCAACTGTAGGCTTGCACAGGCAGCACAAAAGCCTCTTAAGAGCTGAAAAGTGCTTGCAAGAAGAAATTCTCTACATTTCCTTTCCTTTAGACATTCAGTTCTCAAAATTAAGGAGAATACCTCTGCTGCAGATCACCCTCAAAAACTGCAGGAGGAAAATAACTGCTTTTACACTGTAGATAACCTTTCAGGGAACATTCTCCTCTGTATCCCCCCAGCTTGCAGTTAAATTACATGGTGTGTTTATTCTTCTAGTGAACAGACCCATTATATGACTTAAAAGTGTTAGCGTACGCAGCACTGACATGTCCATTACATCCATACACACTGATAGGCAGATTACAGAGAAGTTCAGGTTACCCAATTAAGAATTTGAGCTGCATTTTAGAAATCAAGAAGCAGGAGGGAGCTCTGGTTGGAGTATTTCAGTTTACATGCTGATAAAAGACACCATCTGTTTTGAGAATATTGGTCTACCAGGTCCAAACAGCAGCAATCAGAAGGGGAGTGGGACTGAAGAGAAAGCCCAGATATAAATTCATAATACTGGCTCCTAGCTTAGCCTCTGAGAATTGGTAAAATAAGACTGAAGAGGAGATGTGCCTCATCCTCCTGCCATCTGGAAGTGAGGTCTGGAGGACGTCTGCAGGTAAAACCCACTGCACAGATCTTGGTCATGCCTAGGACAGCCTGCCTTGTCCCTGCATCCCACAGCTGGTTTACATCCTGCCTGCTTGCTTGCACCAGGACTCACTTTTAAGCCAACCAGTCTATGTAGCCATTGACACCAATAAAAAGTTAAAATAAAAGCCAACCAACACTGCTATACCAGGGATATGGGCTGCCCAGCACTTACTTCCTCAGTGCTGCATAGCTGTGGAGTTAGGGCAGATTTTGCCACATGAGCCTTTCTGAGTTGAGCCTACCATCAGCTATCAGATTGACAGCTTTAATGAAAAGAAACTAAAAATAGTGTAAGAGGTTTTCTGAGCCTCTAGTTAAGCTGAAAACCTGGGTATTGTGCCTGCCAAAGGTTTCCAGTTACTTACAACTGGAAGACTGAAAAAATCTCATGGAGGGGTATAAGGCTCTTGCAAGGGGCTCCAGCCACACTTATCAATGCTGTGGGTTGGCAATATTGCTCTGCATGGATACAAATAACCCACATGCTGTGGGACAGCAGTACACCTTTCTCAGTGCCTTGAGACTTCCCCTGTTTTTTCTGGTAAGGTCCATGCCATGAATCATTTCAGGTTACCAGGAGATTCTCCACTGCTTCAATGGGAACAGAATTGAACCTTAAGCAGCTGTCAGAGGAGGACACTGATAGAGCCAGCTCTAGCTGCTTCCATTTTATTTAAAGATGTTGTTACATGCTTTGACAGTTCAGCCCTGCACATTTAAACATTCGGTTACTGTGGCTTTAGTGAAAGTGATTCTCTCTAGCAATACAAATCTCTGGTTACCAAACATTTACGTTATGCTCTCAAAAAGATAATCTAACAACATCCAGAGTTTTCTGTTTCCAAATAAAATGAATTCACAATATCCCCTTGTGTTATTGTTACAGACTGTACAGCTAAATTTAACTCCTTTATCTCATGCTGATCTTTCAAATAAAGTTCATTATTATATCAGGTATGTTCACGGTTAGCCATGATTGTTTAATATTAAACACCCTTTGCCAATAAAGCTCCATATATAATTGACTGTTACAATCTTGGTTACAGCTGCTCCAATAATAAAAGCTGTAATTAAAATCACATTCAGATTTCCTAGATAACTGCTTTGGCCTCGCTCATGCACAAAGTAGTACCTTGTAATTGTCCTGAAGACCAGAGTGAGGCCATTTCTCCAAGAAATACCCTGATCAGTGGGAGACAGCAGAAGATGTTCCTCTGTTTCAATTGCTGTCTCCTTTGGGAAGAAGGAGGCTGACATTTCAGTGCTTTCAGGTGTATTTCTGACTGGTCAAATCCTTTAGAGGTCCAGATAAACTTCTGAACAGTGAAACTTGGCTGAAAAAAAAACAATTAACTATTAAACCTTTTTATCTTTCTATGTTGTTTTAATAACAATAGTTTCCTAGTATTTTTCCTAATACCAATATAGTTAAGCTTCATATATTTGAAATGTGAAACTTGCCCTATTCCCTCTGATATTCTCATCTACTTCTTTCCCACCTAGCCCTAGCTTGAAAAAATTTTAGGAACATCTGCTCATATGCATTTGAGTTTGGAGTAGATGATGGAATTATTTTCCTGAGATAAAAGTAATACAGTCATCTTTACTGTGACTCAATGCCTACAAAGAGATCACCTTCTTTGGACACAACGTGCTACAGTGAAGCCTTGAAATGCCACTACTAAGAGTGTTGAGACTAGATACTCAAAACTGCAGTGGTTTAAAAGAAGCAAATAAGTGAATTTAGAAGTTAATTTTGTGGCATGTTTTTTTTCTTTTTCAATCACACAAGCAGCAAATGACAGCCTAAACTGCAGATCACCTTAACAGCATAAATCACAAAGACATGTCTCCTTACTCATCAAAACATAGGTAACTCCTAAATAACTGCTGCCCAGAGGCAGGAAAGCGTGGCTGATACTTCTATAGAAATCTGGACCTGTTGTCCCCCAAACCTGTAACCATATGTATGCCAAGGGACACACTTCATTCCTGGAATGGAAACAAGTTTGTTCTTTTTTAAATTATGATTGTTCTCACAGCTGATAAAGGTGCAACTCTGTATTACTGTTTTCTATGAAGTAGGTCATAATATCTGTTTACTTTTAAGGAACTGTATAAGTATATATTAATAATAGCTAAAACTACTACCATGTAGAAGAGAGTAACAATCCCACTCTGAGCAGTCAGTCTGCCTTTGGGCAGGTTGGGTGGAGATCTGTAAGTAGTAACATAGGTAGAGTTGACCCTGCTCTGGATCTACCACCATCTTGTCAAAACAATCTTAGTTATGTGTCCCTGCTTATGGCAGGGGGGTTGGAACTAGATGATCTTAAGGTCCTTTGCAATCTATTCTATGATTCTATATGCTCCACAAAACCAAATTCAACTTAACCATAAACAGCATAAAGAAATCACGCACAGTGTTCTGCTCCATTTATCTTCCCCACTTTCAAATATTAAGTTTAAAGAATTCAGAACATGATACTAACAAGAGCAGGCAACTATCACAGCACAAACTAAGGTAGTCTAACCTTACAGTAAGCCATTCCAAGCAAACTGTGGCAGAACCAGATGTCTAGAGTGGGGTCTGTTCCTGACCCAGTTGTCCTACTGGAACATTGTCCAGTCTTATTAATATTAATATTACAAAGGAATAGCAGTTCAACTGTTCTTTCTTTCTTCAAATAAAGCAAGCACACAGGGAAACTAAACACATTACATGTTTAAAGGGATAGAAATAAACATAATTAAATGAGAAAAGGAAATTAATAAAGTTTCTACCAGAAGACTAGCTCACTGTCTCAGAACTTCAGCTACAGGTCAAAATTTCAGCCAGTAGCCACCAGTGTTATTCCAGGCACTTCAAACACACCACCCTAGCTCATGCACTCTGAAGAACTCAACTCTTGCACATGAGCATACAATTATGGCTAGGCAGTCTTTACCACTGGAGGGGTTCTTCATTGCTGGCTCATCCTAAAATATTCCAGGGAAAGACCAATGGCATCTTAGATGTCCTCTTTTCTCCTCTTTACCCAGTGTCAGTCCCACTGCTGCTGACTGAAGCTTTCTTCTTTGCTCTTGATTCATTCATTTAGCCCCTGCCTGACTGGGGAGGCTGTGTCACTACTACACAGCTGAAATCAGATGTTGCCAGTTCTTGAGCAGTCTCCTAACTCATCTGACTGGCTCCACACTGGGAGCAGTGATTTAGGAAAGCCCTGCTGATGTGCAGAGCTATTCTGCAATCATGCCCTTATGTTCATCTGTTCCATTCAAACGAGTGAACACTACTGTGAAAAACTTTGCTTCCAAGCTTCCTTGAATTTTAAATTTATACCCAAAAACTGCATTGAGAAAATTGGTTGGTGTTTCCATACAGAATAAACTCAATTTGTTTTTATGAGGGTAATACACCAGGCTATGCACTCTAGAGTGAAGATGAATTTTGGGTAACAATAACCAACAGAGTACTGATCTACAAAGGACCAGTAAAACCATCCTTCCTCTAGGTACATTAGTTATGCAGGACAGCATTTGGTTTAATAGCACCCTTCTCACTGCATCATTATAAAGTGCTTTACAAAACAGCTCTGCTATCATGTCAGGTTCAGTGTTTCTGTTCTCATATAATATTTTCTAAATACATACAAGGAAAGGTATCTATTAGACCCGGGACATCAAAAGGGAAACAAGTTTCATACCTGGTCACTCAGGTTTCCCACACGTCTGCAATGAGATTTTAACTTCATCCAGTCAGCTCTCAGAACCTGACAAAGCATCTTCATTCAGGGGCAGGTTTGAGCCTCTTGTCATAATAACTGACCCACTTCTCCCCCCCCATCTAAGAAGAGAACACACATGATGTATATTTTAATGTAATACAGGGCTCCCCTCGTTGCATCTTGTTCATTCCACAGCTTCTATCTGGCACCAAAGCCTGATTAAATATTAACATGGAGTGGGTCCTATTATTTCCTGACTTCCAAGAATCCATTGGTAAATTGAGATCTAGCTGCTAAAAATTTCTGACACAACATAATTTGTATTGAACCCCCTTTCCATGCCAGAGTGCCAGTGTTAATAAATCAGGCTGTTCACATTGAATAAATCTATTTAAATACTTATAAAATATTAAAGATGCATTTGGGAAAAGCCTCTAAGGTGATTGTTGCACCCATGCACCTCACAGTAACTAATTTATTAAAGAGTTTGCAAACCTGGGAAGGAAGGGAAAAGAAAAATGGTTTCATAAACCAAGAGCAGAAGCCAATTTTTCAGCTCAGATGATGAAAGGAAGCATGCATTTCTAATCAAAAAGACAGATACGCCTTTTCTCTCCCACCATTCCCTCAAAAGCAAAGTGCCTTTTCATCATCAACAACACTCCATTCCTAATGTCTGCTGAGGCCTTTCTGCACCTTCTCCATACACTGGTAATGTACACACAGCATCCCTTTGAAACAAGAGCCCATTAGCCGTGGCAGACTACCTTTTCACATGAAGTCCTTCCGTTGGTAGTCATCAGCAGTGTGCTAAATCATCCCAACTGGGCATGCTTACATCATGGCAGTGGGATAAACAGATATTTAGAGCTGCAGAATGAAAATTGCTTTTCTACCTTTCCTGAAGGTTGTTGGTTTGGTTGAGTTTTTGTATTTCTTTTTTATTTTTTAAAGGAAAGGTCATAAACTACACAGGAACATCCAGTTCCCCTCTCACCCCCTTCCCTCCTCCCCTAAATACAGATTCTTTAACAAATCCACTTTTGCTTACATGCAGGTCATCTGTAATTTTAGACCTTCAACCACCAGCCAGTCCCCTTTAAAGATTACATAGTAAATGCGACCATAAATTTGCCCCACAATAAGAAACGAGTTTGAGCATGCCCTGCAAGAGGGATTTATGTGATTGTTTTCCTTCCAGTGGGCGTGGTGAAGGGATATAGAAACTGTCAGCGAGAGCAGCAAGCGGGGTGATACTTCACAATAGCTACCTGAGTAATGCAAGAGAGATTAAGCCTAAATTGAGGACTGCCATTTCAGAGGACAATTAATTTTCAGGCTGTCGTAAAAGCTCTGTTGACATTTCTCAGCCGAGGTTTTGCTTCTCAGTAAGAGTTTAAAGAGCTTTGTTCAATACAGGCAGCAGTGCTGCTGCCATTCTTTCAGCTAAGTCTAGGGGGGATCCCCCTAGAAGAGCTTATTTCTCTGATGTGCAAGAAGGCTTCTGTATATTTTATTAATGTTGGGTTGTAGATCTTCACCTGAGAGCCCATCTCAGACTCAGACTCTCGACAGCTGTTTTTCCATAAGACCCTGATCTGGTATCCTAATGCAGCTGGGCAGACCAAAAGTGAAGCAACCAAACCATAAGCAGCTGCCTCTGACCACATTTGGACAACGGTCTGTCTGTGAGACCCCTTTGATAGTCCCTTTCTTTTTTAACCCCAGCAAGCACCTAAGAGTGCAATGGACTATAACTATGAATGGGAAATCTGTTGATCTCTGACTATGCCATACATGGGTAAAATGCTTTTCTGAATGTTCAGATCATCCTTCAAGTCAGTAACTGATTTTACCTCAGGAGATAAGAGATGATGGTTCCACGTCCACAAGGAAAAATCCTGGCCCTGCTTGACAATAATGCCAGAATTGCCTGTTGTTTTAGTGACAATAATATCCCATTCGAGCTCATTACAACAACAGACTGACATCCCCTAAAACTATTTGGCCAGTGTGGCCTGGGGCATGTTCTTCTATGAGAGTGCGTAAAAGGAGGTGCCCAAGTGAGCTACCGGGCAGCTTAGAGAGCCAGGAGACAAGAAATGAGTGAGCTAAACGTTGGAAAGGATTTTCTGCTACAGTGAGGGCACTACGAAATTCCAGATGATGGTACCTGGCTGCAAGCATCCCCATTGGAAGTGGCTGGCCTTGCCACTGGGTGCAATTTATTACCAGTGACAAATTGCTTGTCTAGATGCAGCTGCTTTGTGCAAATATACAAATGTTTGTGTACAGAGACCGAAGGACGAAAGGGTTAATTATCCAACAAACTCAGGCAGAAGAGGAAAAAAAGTTTCAAGCTCAGGGAGGTTATCATTGCCTTTTGCGCAGGCTGGTTTTAATCACTTTCTTGTACCTCTCCCTGACTTCATTTATCAAGCCTTCACATAAAAGTTGCAAAGTGAGGTTATTCAGCGGATACCTCCATTCATCTCAGATGATTGACCAGGGTGGTTTGCAGTACAAGCCAACCTGGGTGATGGCATTCCTCTTGTTTTCATTGCACAGCCTGCTTTCATTTTATGCTGTAATTGTGTTTTCACAAAACCATAACCAAGCAGGCTGCAGATCCCAGGTTCCAGATTTATTTACAAACACCCCTGACCAGCCCCCTCCGCCTTCTCCTGTTATCTGCTTTATGCTGCTTTGAATCTTACCGCCAGGAGTCTGGGGTGGATTAGCACAAGATAGGAACTAGATCCAATCTAACCAAGAGGACCTAATCAACCCATGCTTCCACCCCTGCTCCTCCTCCCCAGCATAAATCCAAGTCCTGCTTCTTTGTGACTTTGCAGGAGTGGTGTTGATCGCAGGCAGGTAATAGAAGTGATGGTCTTGTTTGACAGAAAGAGATCAGCTGTTCCACCAGGCAATTCAGGAGATATAAGTGAAAAGGCCATGTTTCAAGAGTATTGAAGGACCTGAGGATCACAATTTGTGCACCTACACTAGATGGGCTATTAAAGGTGAGCGAGGCAAGTTATACATACTCTTAGTACTCAAGGTGATATATGGGCAAAGAGCAAGTACAGACTATTTGTCTAACCATCTTTGTATTAATGTGAATAAGACCAAACTGAACTTTCATCCACTGGTAAGACTTCAGAGCCAATCACAGAGCAAAATGTGATAAAAACTTTCTTCCTGCCCTTTATGAAAGTAAACCCACTAGAATCTGGATCCCACTAATTACTAAACAGCTGATTCACATATAATGTAAAGGGGGTGGGGTAAATCAGCATGTTGATGGCTCTGAGTCAGTTCACACCGCTCCATTTCCAATCTTGAAACAAAATTTTCATCGTGCTTCCCTTGGGAAAAGTACACCAAGAGAGAAAAGCCCAGCCAGTGATTACAGAGAGTTCCTGTCGGCACTGTTCATCTGCAGTTGCTTTCTAGGCAAAAAGCCTTTTAGATAAAAGTTAGCATTTCCATCCAAACAACCTGGACCAGTTTGGGTGGGGAAGAGGAAGGGTGAAGGGACAGAAGTGCCGACCAAGTCTTTGTTCTATTTAAAGCATTCCAATAAGATTTCAACCACAGAATATGGCAACAGAACTGATCACAGGGGAAAATGCAATTAAAATACCTTCCTGCATTCTACAGCCACAAAATCGTTGGCAAATCACTGTAATCTGGCTTTGCTGAAGTGGAGGGCATGAGTCAATGCACCAGGAAAGAGTTTCAGCTAAGTACTTTTCAAGTTAATAACCTTGCTCAGGGACAGTTCAGAGCCTTTTATACCTTCCCTTGTAGAAAATGGGATCCACAAGTGACTTTTTTTACTGTCCTTTGCTTTCACTGCAGTGCTGAAACCTTGAAGAGACTCAGTTCAGTGACTGTGTATGCCAGTTCAGGTGCAGCAGACAGAAAAATTGAAGCTTCAGGTTGATATATTCTGTCACCATTTTTTACCTTTAGGTTTTGTTTCTGCCTATTAATAGGAGTCAAGTTTTGCAGATTACAAATTAACTTTGAGCAAGAACAGCCAGAAAATCCATCCGGCCTGAAGCAAGAAGAGCCTTCAGGCGGGTGTTTGTAGGCTTTCTTTAGAAGAGCTCCCTGGACACATAAAGGGAGTTCGTTAGTGGTGGCATGTATATCACTGCTGCTATCTTGTTGATAGCATGCTTGTCTCCAATTTTCTTTGTTTGAGTCCAGTTCAAACTGGAATTCAAACCAAAGTAATAACCAGAGAGGGATCCTCATTCATTTTTTCATCTCCTTCCAAGCTCCCTGCTTGCAAAGGTAGTTCTTAGGCTGCACCTTTGACAAAAAAGTCTTCTACTATTGCTTGTGACTGGACCAAGATTAGCATTCCCAAGATTATTTATTTGTGTGTACATGTACACTAAAGTTGAATATTAAGATTAAATGGAGTTCTTGGTTCTTTCTCATCAAAGACCTGAAACACTCCCTGACCCCTAAGTGACCTTTTAGGTGATGCTGTGGGGAGCCTAAAAACTTCAAAAAGGCAAAGGCTCAATACCATGAATGTTACAGAAAGCCTTTGATCGGGTGGAGTGGAATTATTTGATAATAGTCTTACTACAACACTGAATTGGAATCACTTTTGGAGCTAGACTTCTATCTCTACATGACCTGTAGCAGATGTCAGGATTAATGCAGACAAGTGAAAAGTTTTGTTCTTTTCTGGGAATAACACAAGCATTTTATCATAAGGCTAATGAACAGGGTTTTAGCAGGAAGATTACTAAGGTTACCATCCCGCTGAGATGATCATACCTTGCTATTACAGATGTAAATTGGAACGTTACCTTCCTGAGGAGATGAGAAAAAGGTTTTGCTGCGTAGTGCTTGAGACAATAAACTTTGGGGCAGAACGGTAATGGAGAAATGAATGCATCAAATTAAAACTTGGCAGGAGAGAAAAAAAATAAAACCCAAAACCCTTGGGTTTTTTCCCCCCTAAATTTTTAAAAGACACATTCTCCAGATGTAAGGAAATGAATCATTAGAGAGTAAACCTGGCATTATCCCTGTATTGAATCTGAGGAATGAAGCAGGATTCATTCAGGGCTGCTTTTTCTTTGAGCATGGCAAAGATTAGCTGATTTATGTGAGAAATTTTAAGAGCTTTTTTTTCCCCTAAGATTTTACAGATTCCCTTGTTTTGGGATACAAGTCAGGTTTTGTGGCCTTTTCCTTTGCTCTTCCTTTTTCCAGTAACTGTCATTGTAAATCAAAACTTCCAACAGATTTTTCAAAAATTCATAAGTCTTACTGTCAGTTCATCATTATAATCAGTGTAACCTTTTTGTTGCTTGTTTCAGTGCACAAGCCTATCTTATACCTCCTAAAACCCACAAGGGAAAAGGAAAGCCCTGTTTGAACTTTACCCTGTGATGTAATATCTCTTTGTTTGCACTCCAAAATTTTATAGGCCTCCTTTGCTATCGTGCCTTATTGAAAACTTATGCCTTATTTGCCGTTCATTATTATCTTTTCAATATTTCTGCTTCTTAAAATTCCTTATCCTCTTCAGCATTTGTTTCAAATGATTTTTTTCTCCAAAGGTATGCACTTGCATTTTTGAAGGGGAATGGCACAGTTCAATTATCTACCCATTTTTCTAATTCTCTTAATCTCCATTGTGAGCTGTGTATTGCCCAAGAGAGATGCTTGCAAAGTATATTGGTTAAGAGTCTGCAGAGTTCAAATGTCTGGCATGCATGGATGATGCAAACAGGTTTAAAGACAGGAGAAGGTAGGCTTGAACTTCGGTTTACTTGTCTAACAGTCAAAATTAATAAACAAATAAGGAAGACAGTTCATTCTAAACACATATGATACCCTGCTGAAGTCAATCCTAAAATAGTGCTGCTGTATTTTTAATACACTTGCAAAGTTTCATCTGCAAATTTCATTAATATACTCCTGTAGATCCAGGATAGCTTCTCCTCAGGAGTCTCTACTTTCTGCATCATAAAGTTGTCTTCACTATAATTTAGGAACCTCTGCGATGATGCATGTTCAGCTGTATTTGTTACTCAACAGATGTCTGGGTAGTTAAATTCCTCCATGAGCCTTTATCAGTACTTCTATTCTGGGATTCCCAACTGGTTCAAGATGTACTTCTCCTAGACGGCAGCAGTACCACTGCTCAGAGATCAGTGTGCACAGCTCAGGTCACCCTTATTCAGCATGGATCTAGAGTGGCTGGTTACCCTGATCACCACCAGTCCCAGTGGTCAAGGTGACCATGTAAGCTTGGAGTCAACATCTTGTTGGTTCTTGCTCAAAAAGGACCTGGTTACAGGGGCAGCTGGGGATAGGTCCCATATTCATAATTCTCAAGACCATCTGCTGCAGTAACTGTCACTGCTCTTCCTGTGGGGCTGCTGCCTGGGCTTGCTGCTCCTCCATAAATTTCCACAACACCTGCTGCTCTCACTATTCCTTCATATATTACATGTACAACAGAAGCTTGAAAACATGCACTGCTCACACTTCATTTAAACAGCCACCTTTCTGACATAATGCACTGATTCTAGAGCCTTCCCTTTGAGCAGTTTGGTTTCGATAAAACAGACATGATAATGAGCTAACAATGCTGAGGGTGAAACATCTCTTCAGACCTACCCCAGGTTCTTCAGCCATCTCAGCCACTCTACTGTTCCCTAGGTCATCTCTTGTCTTGGAGAACCACTTGTGCCTGCCTTAGTTTCAAGGACTCAGGAGGATGCACTTAACCTTCTGCCAGAAGGATCAACACCCTATAGCAGTGTGAGCAAGTTTAAGGCAAATGATGCCAGCCTGGTCTATTCCCTTAGGCTACTTCTTTGCATTACATACTATGGAGCTTTCCCTAGAGCTGGTCAAAGAATAAAATAATAACTGATTTGCAACTAGTAGCAACTGTTGCGAATCAGATAATAATCTGATTTGCAACAAGTGCTGAATCTGAATCACTACGATTCAGAAAGTCATAATATTAATTATTAATGAGTATTCAGCCTACTGGTGGGTATCTGTGAAAACACTCCCAAACCCTCAGAGTTTAACATATTTTAGGCTGAATGATATGCACCCAGGCATTTACATGTTGTCATTCTTCCATCTAGAAGCATTTGTCATCCAGAGATCAGAAAAAAATCCCAGTTGCTTTTCAGTTATCTGAGCAATCAGAAATGAATAAACACAGTGAAAATAAATGGTTTATTTTGATTAAGCTGAAAAGCAATTGTTCTTCTTGCTGGCTGTGCACCCGTAAGTATTAAATTTACAGGTGTTGGAACTGGTGTGCAAAACATTTCTTATTAAAAAGAGAATTATGCTAAGCCACTGTCCATCATATTTGAAAAATCATGGCAGTCAGGTGAAGTTCCTGACGAATGAAAACAGGGAAATATAACCCCCACTTTCAAGAAGGAGAAAATGGATGACCCAGGGAACTACAGACCTGTCAGTTTTACCTTTGTGCCTGGCAAAATCTTGGAGCCCACCCTCCTGGAAGGCATGTTAAGGCACATGAAAAACAACAAGGTGCTTGGTGGCAGCCAGCATGGCTTCACTAGGGGGAAATCCTGCCTGACCAATTTGGTGGCCTTCTACGATGGGGCTACGGAAGTGATGGACAGGGGTAGAGCAACTGACGTCATCTAACTGGACTTGTGCAAAGCGTTCAACACTGTCCCAAACGACATCCTTGTCTCTAAATTGGAGAGACATCAATCTGATAGATGGACCACTCAGTGGATAAAGAACTGGTTGAATGGCTGCACGCAAAGAGTTGTGGTCAATGGCTCAGTGTCTGGCTGGAAGCCAGTGACGAGTGGTGTCCCTCAGGGATCGGTGTTGGGACCGGTCTTGTTCAATATCTTTGTCGCTGCCATGGACAGTGGGACTGAGTACGCCCTCAGCAAGTTTGCTGATGATACCAAGCTGTGTGGTTCAGTGGATACACTGGAGGGAAGGAATGCCATCCAGAGGGACCTTGAC
>NDXB01011386.1:260755-273273 GCA_002631895.1 Agapornis roseicollis | reverse complement strand
GGCGGGGGGAGCGGTGTTCACATTGCTGTGCCTTGTTCCTGCAGCCTGCCCTGAGCCTGCCGGAGACACCAGCCGCAGCCAGTTCTCCAGTGTAGACCTCTCCTACATCACCCAGGGAGAAGCAGCCCTGCAGCAAGCGCTGCGCATCCTGCAGCAGCACACCACCTGGCAGGCAGAAATGATGCTGGTAAAGCCCGGCCACCACCTGTCTTTGCTGCTTCATGCCAGAAAAGCGCCTGGGAGGAGAAATGAGTCTGGGGAGGGGAGATTTGCTTCTCTTAGTCCTCCTGCTTGAAGGGAAACTGTGGGTACAGGAGACATGCTGTGCAAAAGCATGCATGGCAAAGAGGGTTTCCAAGCAAGCCTTTGTTAAAAACGTTCACAAGCAAATCTGCAAAGTAAATAGACAGCAAGAAAAAGCTTGAAAGGGGAACTCAGCTTCAAAAAAAAAAAAAAGGCAATCATAATGGCATGATTTAGATATAGCAGCTTTCGCCTGCAAACCAAGGGGTGATTAAAAACGGGATGAGGCATTTCAGCACGTGGCCAGTGCCTCCTGGGACACTGGGGTTGATGCAGGCTCTCTGCTTTTCCAGGACAACGGGGCCACCCTGTCCAGCACTGCCCTCCCTGGGCTGGGAAAGGTGTTTCGGGCTGAAGTGGTCCTGCCCATGCCAATGGCACAGCTGCACCAGGAGCTGTTCGAGAGGATTGAACAAATGCCCCAGTGGAACCCAGCCATCAGCGCTGTGAAGGTAAAGTGGGGAGGGATGCACCACAGGCAGAGCAATACCATCATGGGCAGACATCAGACACTTTGCATCACCAGGGTTGCTAGCATCAAAAAAAAACCAAATCATATTTATTGAGGGGTTAAGATTGCTGAAGGATTAAAGATAATCCTGCATCCTGCAAGAGCAGGATATCAGCCCAGGGAGAGACGACGTGCTTTACTGGCATGCCACTGAGAAACGTGTTGTTTCCAAGCTTTTTTCCACACAGTGCCTGGTCACAGAGGTTTTTCCACTCTGGGGGACTCTGATGTTGCTCGGACTTTAATGTGAGAGGGGAGAAGCTGTTCAGGGGAATCAGCTCAACAAATGAGGCAAAACCAAACATATCACACTGCGGGGGCACCCCAGGAAGCTTATGTGTTGCCTTGGACTTCTTTTGAGTATTTGCCTTATTACTCAGCTGCCAAATCACAGCATCACTAGGCAAGCTGCCAGACTCAGAAAGCCTCCCCTAGCTTACCTGGGCTGGCTCAGATGCTACCCAGCCTCTGCTTATTTATTACTACCACTTCCCTGTCCCTTCAACAAAAGAAATAACATAGAGTCCCAGCCCAGATGAAAAAAGCTAAAAAAAAAATATCACCCACTTTCCCTCTTAATAACACACAAGGGACTGGGATTTAATTATCACCAGATGCCAGCCCTAAGCCACCACCTTGCTGCTGTTTCTGCTCATGCTGCCACCCCATGATGCTGTCCCAGGGGTGGTTTAATGTCCCCTGGGCATAGGTAAGGGGTGCCAGGTATGTCCCAAGAGGAGGAGCCACAAGAAGCCTAATCCCTGGGGCACTCCTTGCTCTGGTAGGTGCTGCAGCGCATTGGGACGGACACGCTGGTGACACACGAAGTCACCGCTCCCAGCCCAGGCAACCTGGTGGGCCAGCGGGATTTCATCAGCGTCCGGCACCGCGGGAGGAAGGAGACAGCCATCTACCTGGTGGGCACTGCCACCCACATCGAGAAGCTGCCCCTACAGGAAGGGTGCATCAGGTAAAGCCTCCCCAAAAATGACCATCACAGGGAGCCATGTCCCTGCCAGGGAGGAGACCACTGCTGCAGCCATGAATGTTTGCACCAGGCACAGCAAGAGAGGCATGCCAAGAGCTACCTCCCTGTTGCATTTGTTCTGGATCTCCTTGCCCTGTTTTGTTCCCCCTGGGGTACATCTTAACTGCCTGCTCCCTTGCCCACCGCAGGGCCGAGTCCCAGCTGAGCTGCATAGTTCTGCAGCCACTGGCAGGGGACCCCAGTCGTACCCACTTCACCTGGCTCCTGAGCATGGACCTGAAGGCAAGTGCTAACATGTTGCTTGGGGTGAGACAGCAAGGGATACGAATCCCAGTGTGCAAACGTGCCTTCCTCCCTGGGACGGGTGCTCCAACTCTTTGACCCAGTGGGACCAAATTTGGGGTGTTTTCTCTCCCAAAGGGCTGGATCCCCAAGTCTGTCATTAACAGTGTCCTGCCACAGTCCCAAGCAGACTTCATCAAGCACCTTGGCCGGCACCTCTCTACCACTGCATGCCCTTGAGTTGCAGAAGGATGCACTCTGTTCAACCACAAGGAGCACAGCCTGAGCCGGAGACCCATTCTTGTCCTGCTCATTGCTGCCACAATCAAGGATCCACAGCTACCAGCAATGGGGTGAGAGTGGACCCACCTGTGGGTGATGGGATAGAAATAGTTAACGAAATGGATCCTGGAGTTATCACCCTGGTCTGGCTTAAGCCCTGGGAGCAGTGAAGAAAATACCAGGTGCTGTTGCTCTCCATGGGCTTAAGCCTTGGGAATGGTGAAGAAAACACCTGGTGTTAATGCTCTGCTCAGGCCTAAGCTTTGGGAACTGTAAAGAGAACAATGAAGAGTAAAGATCCCTTAGCAAAACAAAGCAGGCGGTTTGCAAGATAGAGCAGGATGTACATCTCAAAGACAGACCAAACAGTGTGAATATTTGTAATGCTTAGTAGTTTTGCTAAATCGGGATGATAAGGGAGTAAAACAGTGGAAAGTTACTGTTTAGCACCTAGTAGACTATAAAAGGGATGCTAGATGTGAAATAAAGGTCTTCAGATTTCACCAGAACTGGAGTCTGTCTTTGATACCCCACACCCACAGGGCAATCCCAAGCATGGAGGACATCCTTCACCCAGCATCATGCTTCTGCTTCAGGGATGGAGCAGACTATCTGCAAACTGGGGCAACTGAGGCAACACTGAGCCTTGCATTAGAAGTTACCTAAAAGCCCTTGCCCAAACCTTGCCCACGAGCAGTTACAGTAGCTGGTGTTCGGCAGCACTCCTCCCTGCCATACATGGGAGAAAGGGGATGCTACCAAAGCATTTTCATGGTTCTTTATTACCTGACCATAGCATAAGTTGTCAGTGCAAGCTCAGGGGCTCTTCTTGGCCTGAACCAGTAATACATCTTTATTTATAATTTTTGCAACAGCTAAGATATATATTTTTGTGTGTGTATATGTACATATATATTTCTCCTGCAATACCAACAGTAGCAGGCACAGACAGAGCAAGGATATGACACTAAAGGCATGTCCCAAGGCTTCAGAAATGTACTTCCCATCATCAGTCCAATTGATTTAGTGTACTGCAACGTGAGAGGTGGTTGCACGGCACATCAGAAAGCAGCTAATGGAACAGGCAGCAGCAGGGTCAGACTCAGCCCCATGACCCTGCAACACAGCATCATGCCCTCCAGGGCCACAAACCTAAGGGAGCATGTTACTGCAGACCTGCAGCATGATAAACCCCCTGCTGGGTTTTATCCTAGGAGGATCCCCAGGAGATCACCAGCCATCCTACATCCACAGAACTTTGCAGCAGCAGGGATGGCTGGTGCAGTGATCCTGACATTATTCTGCACCCTGGAAACGAGGACATTGTATCATGAAGCCACTACAACCACAGCTAGAAACAAGCCTTGCAAGAGTGAAACTGAGAAGCTGCATATCTCAGCATGTTAGTAAAGCCACCGTAGGGTGCTTGTAATTTGTACATCTGTGTATCTTGTTGAGTCTTTGTCTTACTTACGGTGGGGGGAAATCATCTCAAAGTAGCTATGTGAAACGCTGGCTGATAAGGAGCAATGGCTGGGTTGAAATAAAATAAAGAAGCTGTGGCTTGTGTGAAAACCATTTCAACCACCACAGCAGGTCACACTCGTATTTCCACACCTCTCACATGCGCATCCCCTAAATAAAACAACAGATTCTGATGTGATTTATTTATTTTTTTTTACATTATGTTAGAGTTCAAAAAGAAAAAAAAAGAACCCAACAAAATTAATAAATATTAAAAGTTAAAAAGCTCTGAATCTCATATGTACAAAACTTTATACATCATTGTAACACTGGACAAGGTTACATCACAGGAATGACTTGGAGCACCTGCCAAGCCCAGGAGGATGCAGGGGACCAGATGCACCCTCTCCTCCCAGTGATGGCACCAAATCCCTGCTGGTAGCTGGGCCATCGCAGCACTACACCACCATGCCACAGCTTTCTATGCACTGACATCTGCATGGCAAGAAGCGATCCAACCTTAGCCTGCTCTAGGCGCTTCTTGTACTCTCCTGGAACAAGAACCCAGGGCTTGGTCCCTGCCCTGCAGCATCACCCCCCAGAGCACACAGTGTGGCAGAGGGGGTGGTTATCGCACCCTGTTTTAAATCTCACCCACCTCTCTCAGCTAGAGGCAGGGTTTAGCACCTGCAGCACAGCCCCCTTGCTCTGAAGGCCCCCCCAGGGGCCCTGGCTGCTGGTTGCAAGGGGCTGGGCCAGCCCTGAGCCACAGCTCTCCTCGAGGTATAGCAAGGAACCACCTCAAATATTCCTAACACAGCCAAGCGCTAATGCCCAGGACAGCACTGAAGGGAGGGGTGCAGCTGAGAATCTGGGAGGAAGGAGTGAGTATGCATGCATGCATGCACACACAGATACTGCACCCTGGAGACATTACAGCCCTTTTTGGACAGTGGAAGGTTTTGTTTTTATTCAATGGCTCAAAGACCAGAGGGCAGGGGGCAGAATGCTTGAGAAAAGCCTTGCTTTGGGCAGTGAAAGGCAAAGCAAGTTCAGCCCTGCCCTAAGCCAGCCCAGGGCTGTTCCAGCAGCAGGATAGGGTGTGGGGCAGCTTGCATGGGCCCCAGGCCCTGCTGCCAGGGAGAGATGCTCCTTGAAGAGTAAATGAAACATTATCTTTGGCACAATAAATAAATGCTGACCCCCACAGAGGGTGGTGCTGGTGGATAGACTGGCACAGTGTACGGCAGCGGTGTCAGTGGTCTGAGGGATGAATCCCATCCTCGCACATCCACAGTATCTTGTTGATCCAATAGGTACTAATACCTGGAAGCCTTGGACCTGGGCACCCCCACCACTGTGTTTCATTGGCATCCCTCCATCTGTCCACTTCCATGAGGTGTGCTGGTTATTGGCTCAGACAGATGTGTGGCTTCATTCCATCTTTTGTGAAGCCCACTTAATGCCAAAGGGCAGCACCCAAAAGGCAGAGAGCTCATGTCTCAGGTGCTTATAAGAGTAGTTAGATAAACGCTCATCCAGCTGTGATTCAGAGATAATCCAGGGACAGAAGAGTGCTCAAGCTGCAGCCTTAACATCTCTCCAGCCCCTTCTGTACTGTTGGATAGCTCCAGGGGAGCTTTGCAGGAGGAGTCCAAAGCTTAAAACATTAGGGATGCACAGGGGTATCCATTCATTTCAACTAAAGCATGTACCTCTACCTCTCCCCTGCCACAACCTACATCAAACCAGCAAAGGTATGCACACTAACATGAGCTCTTCTGAGATGCCTCAACCCCAAGTTTCTTGCAGCCACATGAGTGTTATTAATGCAGTGCTTCAAGAGCACTGACAGCATCAACAGCACTGAAAACACCAGGCTCAAACAGCAGCGTACTCTAAACTCACAGGCTCTCAGCACATGCCAAGCACCCTGGGCCACCTCACCAGCAAGCCCCAGACACCTGAAGAACTTGCCCAACACAACCCACAGAGATGCCTTGTCCTGCTCCTCAGATGGCCAAAAGCAGCAGTGCCAGGGTCAGCAGATGGACCCACAACCTTGCACATACTCCCAAGAGATCCTGCTTTGCAGTGCCAAACTGGTCTATCTGCCAAGCCTTGCCCTCCTGCATCCCTCTGACCCCAAAACCTCTTCCCTACCTGCTCTCATCCCCCAGAGAAGCCCACCTTCCTCTGCAATTGCACCTGGAGGCACTGGATACCCACAGCTGGGAGGATGCACACCCCTAAGAACCAAAACCGCAGCATGCCTGTGTCCTCAGGGACACAGCAGATCACCTGACCCTGCTTTGGGGAGGTTTTGAGGACTTTAACTGCTCCAGGCAGGCCCTGTGGCTGGAACTATCCTGATACCAAGCAAGGTGTGTGCAGCTCTAGGTTCCTAAAGTGCTGTGCATACATTTTGTACTTGGCACAGTTAATTTTTGTTCCACGGGAGGGAGTGAAGTGGGAGGATTAATGCCATTAAAAAAGATGCAGATGAATCTTCCTTGCTTTATAACTGTCCCTAAAATCCACTCCCGGCTTCCCAGTCATCCCTGTCTACTTCCAAGAGGTGTTGATGCCCCACAGGTACTGGGTATTGGAGTGCAGGTATCAGGCTGGTGGTCCTGGGGAGGCCAGGCACTGGTATCAGATCAAAGCTGGCCACAGTATTGCCTAAAAAGTCACCACAAGGTGGCAGCCATTTTTTATATGCATTTTTGGTCTTTCACCTTATTCTTATTGCTCCTGTTAATGTTGCCTGGACCATCTCTGCCTATCCTGCAATGAAAGACATCCTGGTCTATGCTTCTTATGCTCCATCTTCCCCCAGACACGTTTCCCAAACTCTGTACCCCAAACAGGGACAGCCCAGGGTGGTAGTCTGGGCACTTCCCCACATTCCCACCCACCACACCTTACCACCTACCTCTGGTTGCTTTTGCCCCCCCCCCCATATTCCCAGCATCCTCCAGGACCCTTCTGTGCAGCACATCTGGTGTTGCTGCTTGGGGCAGGGGGAAGGAAAAAGCAACATTAAAGCCCACAACCCCTGGTTCTTTTAGCACCTTGGGAAAGCAGCCTGTCTACCCATAGCCAAGCCGCTGATGCTTTCTTTGCTCCTTTTTGCCTTTTTTTCTGTGGCACTATCAATAGTAGAAAACCATGCCACAGCTGGGAAGGCAAGGGGTATCTTGGGAAAGAAGTGGTTCTCCTGGCAATTTCTAGGTGACTGAGTCATTTCCAAACGGCAGTGCCATCCATGAAAACCACCACTGGAAGGTGGGGGAAAAGAGGAAAAAGAGGGGGAGGAAGAGAGTGAGGGAGGGAGGTAAAGGATTCCCCTGATCCATGAGGAGGTGTCCTGAGGAGTTACCTGGCTTCCTGGCCCCTGCCCAGCTCACTCGGGGCTGGCAGCCCCCCGGGTAAAGCACCACTGCTGGGCATCCCTCCACTGGCGGCTGGCCCAGCCTGAGGCACCGGTGTGGGGTCCCCCCAGGGGCCCCTCCGGGCAGAGGCAGTGGGGCCAGGGGAGAGCAGGGGAGCAGGGCTGGGAGCAGCAGTTCCTGGGAGAGCACTGGGGCCGGTGGCGGGGGGTGAGCTGGTGGTGGAGGATGCTTTCTTGCTGCAGGATTCGCAGCAGAGCTTGTTGTAGCCAGGGATGGAGCAGTAGCGAGCCAGAACCTCCATCTGGCAGAAGATGGACTTGTCCCCAAGGCAAGGTTCCCCTGGAGAAGGACAGAGCAGAGTCAGGCAGAATGAAAGACGATGGCATTGCTCCCACCAGTGCACTCTTCCAATCACACAGTGCACTCTTCCAATCACAGTTAAACACCTTNCAGGCAGAATGAAAGACGATGGCATTGCTCCCACCAGTGCACTCTTCCAATCACACAGTGCACTCTTCCAATCACAGTGATCTTAAACACCTTTAAGATCATCAAGTCCAACAATTACCCCAGCACTGCCAAGTCCACCACTAAACCATGTCACTAAGGGCGTCATCCACGTGTTTTCTGAGCACTTTCAGGTACTTCCTCCCCCTTTGCAGGGTACTGTCAAACCTACTATTGCTCTCTGCCTCAGGTAGCAATTCTGGCAATGCATGTACAGGAAAGGGAAGTGAGGGAGCTGGAAAACAAAGCAAAGTGCTCAAGGTTTTTGTCCATAAGAGAAAAGAACACAGAGTAAGCGATGCTCCAAACCAGCATCTTAAACTAGATAGTGACACATCTCACCCCACCTATGAAGTGCTCCAAAGCAAACCTTTGCTTGGAGCAAGGGGCAAAAACCAGAAGCCATGTCCTTACTGATTCAGGCTGAAAAAAAGTTCAAGGTAAAAAGGAAAGTGCATACAATGCAGGAGGCAAAGGGAAGTGCAACACAGTGCCCAGCTAAAGGCAGTGGAAACTGCAAGATCCCAGACTCCACAAGATGGCAACCAAGCAGCAGGCTTTGCAAGCAGAGGCATCAGGGATGCAGCAGCAGAGGGCAGAGCTCCCCAGAACCACAGCTAGATGTGTGCTCTCTCTCCAACCCGCCTGTGTTTTCATGGAGAGCTGCAGAAGCCCTTGGGAGCATCACCCTCGCCTGAGAAGGGACACTTACTGGAAGAGATCTTGCTAACAGGGTTTTTGTCTCCATCCTGAGGAGCCCGCTGTCCTTTGGACATGCCTTGGTCACTGGCATCAGCACTGGTGGTGATGCCGGAGAGCTTCTCTGTGGAGAAAGCACCACAATGTCAGGAGGCTGGGGGCACTCAAAATGGCTGAGTAGGGTGTTTTGGTGGGGAATTTTTTTGTTTTAAGGGATATCCTTAAAAAAGAACAGCCAGTTGGCCCAGCACTTAGGCCACCCAAAAACCCCAAGCTGAACTCCAGGGTGCCCATCCCCATGGTATCCTTCAGCTTATCACATCCTTAAACTGCCAGAAAACCCAACACCATCTGCAGCAAATATCACAGCCCAGAACAGCAAAGTAACAATATTTAGGCTGGCCTCCAACCCCTTCTCTGCCAGCAGCATCAGGGATGCTCAACCCAACCTTCTTTGATGGCATCTCCCAGAAGGAAGCTGAGATGGGCTGGAGGGTAGCATGAAGGTTGGCCCCTGCCAGCGCATGCCCCCCGCAAGCACCACCCCCTCCTGCTCCTCCTCTCACCCGGGCAGACGGCCACGTGGCAGCCCTGGACGGCCTCCGGCTTGTCCCCCTCGCAGCGCCCACCGTTCTCGCTGCCTTTGCACACCACTTGCCGCTGCTGGACGCCTTCCCCGCAGCTGGCTGAGCACTGTGCGCACACACAGAGACAGTCGGTGATGGGGTGAGGAAACCAGCGTGCCCTGACACCCACCCGAGGGCAAGCATTCACAAGGACCGGCACATACAGCTCCTCAGGTGGATGGTGCTTTCTAATAAGAGCTTTCCCTCTCCCTTTATAGCAAACCCTTCCTACGCTCCACTGGAGTGCACAGCTATGCTACCTCTTGTCTAATTCTGAGTTTCCCCACAAAGCTCAGTGAAAACGTCACTGGCTCTGTTTACCTTTATCACCACCCCTAAGAGAGCAGCCTGTTCCACAAGCACCTGACCTTCACACCCAGCTCCTGTACCCTCCTCCTAACCCTGCTTCCCTACCCCTCCCAGCTCACCTCGGACCAGGCGCCTGTCCTCCACTGTGCAGGGCAGGGCAGGCGGCTGCATGGCCGGCGCATCTCGGGGCGCTGCCCAGGGCAGTACTTGGTGTGCAGGGTGCGGTTGGTGCCGTCCTGCAGGCGCTGCACGCACTGCACCACCCGTGCCTGCACCCCCAGCTTGCCGCAGGACCTGCTGCAGGTGCCCCACTCCTCGGCCACCCAACTGCCAGTGGGGAGAAGACGGACAGGGCAAACGTGTTAGAGGAGATGCCCACACTAGGAAGGTGCTGGTGCACTCCCAACACAGCCCACAATATTGCCATAGAGGAGATGAAAACACCTCAGGCCAGCCAGGTGCTACTCACATTGGCTGGGAGCACTCCTGGAGGTTACAGCGCCGCCGGATCGGCTTCGGCTTCTTGCCATTGTCACAGAAGTTTCTATGCACCATCCGGTTGTCACTTTTCCGCCGGCAGCCATACTTAGTGTACTGGATGCCTGGTAGGGCACAGCATGGGTGGTGAGGCAATGGGTGAGGGCTCCCATCAGCTCCCCATCCAGTTCCTCTCCTGCATCCCTGCAGGATGTCCTCTCAGATGTCACCACTCAGGTAGGACCCAAGCAGCACTTCACCCAGGCTTAAGGAGCAGTCATCTGCAAGATTCCTTGGTTCAAATCCACTTAAAAACAGCCAAGGAATTAAAAAAATCATAGCAGGTACATGGACAGACAGACAGGTATGCAAACATCACATAAGCCTGTTTTCATAAAACATCTGTCCAAAGGAGAACTAGATGACCTTAAGGTCCTTTGCAACCCTATCCAGTCTATGATTCTGTGATAAAATGCTCATCTAAACTGCTCTGCAATAATGGTTTTTAACACTTATATTTCTCTGTGATAGATCCCCCAAATTACAAAGGCGCAAACACGGGTGTGGGTGAGGAGAAGAAAGCCTGGCCTCCAAGCAGTACCAAGTCTAGGTCTACAGCCTTGCAGCATGCAGTCTTGTTGAGAAACACTTTAAAATAGCACCTGCATGTTTCCAAGCCAGAGATCTTCCAAAAGGGCTCATGCACTGCCTAACATACCCAAGCATCCTCCCAAGCACACACTGTAGGCAGCTACAAAGTCAAAGCTACCTCCTCCGCACGCCTTGGAGCACTGAGACCAGCTCTTGAGGGCCCACTCATAGGAATCCATCTCCTCCAGCAGCACATTGTTGTTTCCAATCATGGGCAGCATGTCCTCATGGATGATGTATCGGTACATGAGGCTGCTCCTTGCCTCCTCCTCCTGAGGGATGACCTGCAGCCAGAGAGGACAATTGAAGAGGTGGAAGGAGGAGGAGGAGACATGCCAAGGGAGAGAGAAGGGAAGAGGAGGCCATTAAAACAAAAATAAGTGAACAATGGTACATTACATACAAAAGTAGGAGAAACAAACCCCATTACTACCTCAAACACAATTAGGTGGGCTCTGTATGCAGAATTTATCCTTCAAGAACACACCTCTCCAACTGTGGAGTAAAATGCTGCCCAAACTGTCCAACTTTCCAGCCTTGAGTTGTGTGTTCCTGGCTTCTCCTCTGACCTGCAGATTCACAGTCTGTGCCCAAAGCCAGCACCAGCTAAGGGGATGGAAGGGAGTGCAGACCTATCCTTCCCCAGGCACTCAGGAAACCCAATACCTAACTACCTAAAATACCAGTATAACTAAAATGAGATATGGAGTCATAAGCAATTGCTGCATAGAGTGAAATATGGTTAGCCTCAAAGGCAAGCACCCAACTGATGTATCCTTATGCCATTCCTGCACACAGCTCACTGCCCCTTGCTTTTGGTTAGCTCATTCACCCAGTTTTAACGACATGCCCTACACCTTTTCTCTACCAATGTCCTTCCATCACCTCCCAGACCCCATAACAGACCACCTTCCCTCTCTATACCACTGGATAATGGTCACCCCACACCTGCAGAGAATGTATAAACCAGACTTACCAAAACACTGATGGCCTCATGCAGAGGACCACTGGTTTTCAGGCTCTCCTTGCCATGTTCAACAGTGTATTCCCATTCCAATCCCATCTCAATGAACACATGGCTTTTGGCTTCTTTGCCCTTAGCATTAAGGACAAAGTTACCTGTGGCTTGATTCTTAACAGCTGGAGGAGAAAAGGAGGTATTTCAACATCATTTCATTTGTTCACTGCTTTTGAAGAACTGAAATGACCCAAATAAGACCCTTTGGGTGGAAACTGCCAGAATAGGGCTAAGAAAAAGGCAGTGGATGAAGGTAGAGGTGAACTACAGCATACTCACCGATGCTATGGGATGCTGGCTCCATCTCTTCTATCTGAAGATGCCTAGCTCCAGCTGGAATCTCAAACATCTTCAAAACACTTGCTGAAAGACAAGAAGGAAGGATGGAGGAAAAGGCAGGTGTTCTCCAATCAGACACACACCCGCTCACATCCACATGTGAATCCAGCTGACCCTGACCAAATTCACTCTCAAATCCATCCAGCCTGCTCACCTGGCTGCTTTGGGGTCTTGGCCAACGTGCCCTTCACAGTCCGGCAGTGGGAATTGTCCCCTCCACAGACCCCACACTTGTCATCCTGCTTCAGTGAGCCAACCTCCTTGTCACAGCCAACATGCTGTCACCCATTGGGAAGAGAAGACAAGCAGAGTTACATGCCTGCAGCCCTTCCCATTGCTCCACCATCCCTATAGCCCTGCTGCCCTTAGAGGCAGTCCCCAGGCTAAAACATGCATCCCGAAGGGGTAGTGAGTGGGTCAAGGGGATGCACAAGCTTTCTCCTGGACAGGCAAAGGACAGAGACAGTCATGCAGCAGCTGTCGGTTCCTCACCACACATTCGCCACGGACACAGATGCTGTAGGGGTCTCGGTAGCTGCAACGGGTACCATCATGAACAACCTGATTCATGAAGACCACATCCCCTGTTCCCTCGGACTGGCAGATCAGCTCACACTTCTGAGCATCTGAGGCAAAATAAAAAGTGGAAAAGGAGGAAAAAAAAAAA
>NDXB01011386.1:192087-260684 GCA_002631895.1 Agapornis roseicollis | reverse complement strand
CAAAAAAGCCCAAACTGCTGAGAAAAGGAGGAAAAAAAAAAAGGGGAAAAGGAGGAAAAAAAAAAAAGGGGGGGGGGTGGAAATACATTAGGGTGACTGAAGACAGAAATGTATCTTCAGCTTGTAACCCTGAGCACAGCCAGATTTCCAAAGCCCAGCCTATTCATAAGCTTTATTTTGCTGCATCTTTTTGCTGCTCAAGAGTGTGCACTTTTGCCCAGCACACTCGGAAAATTAAGAGAAGGCAGCTGGACGGGACACGCTACGAGATACAACAATGCAAGACACTTGGCTGTGTGCATGAGGAATACCAAGCCAGGCAGACAGACCTGGCTCCCATCCCAGCCTGGAGCGGCACACTCCCTCACTGTGGCTCCGGGAGCAAGCAGGCAGGGCCATCACCCCCCAGTCTCCAAGGAAAACAAGTCCTCTGCATGCCAAAGCACACAGAAAGCAGAGATAAAACTTTTAAAGTAGCACCAAGTTATCTCTGGCTACCATTACAAGGGACTCTCATTTCCCTAGCACAGGAGGAGCACAGACAGACTTGAATATGGGGCTGATCCCAGCCCAACTCTGCTGCACTTTGAGACAGAAGGAACCAGAGTATGTCTGGGTTCCCTATGGGTCACCTGAGGACAAGCATAAGAGATTGATTTTAAAGACCTGGCTGCTTGATGCTGGTTTACTGCACTCTAGTTTTCACCTCAGGAGCTTTCCACAACCCAACATCTGTGCAGCTGGCATAGTCTCCATTCCATTGTGATGGCCACCAGTGCAGCCTAGTCCAGGGGAGAAGGCAATCTGGCTACTGCTCCTTTGCTAGGACCTGCTGCCGCTCACCGTCATGATGCTCATAGGGAAGCCAGGAGTGCTTGCTGTTCTGGTGGGTGTAGTAGGAGTTGCGCTTGGAGCACTGCTGGGCACGGAAATCCTGGTAGGGCCCCGGGCACTCCTCAGCATTGCACACTTGGTACTCATAGGTGGATCCTGGACAGTGACGCCCACCATATGCTGGGCTGGAAAATAAAGCTGGTGGGTTAAAAGAGTGTCGGGGTTGGGGGGCAGGGAATGCTGTTCAAATACAACACAGCTCAGTGCCCAACTGCATGGCACAGGACACACAAGACCAGATGTCCCCATCCCTGCCAAGCAAGTGCACAAGGGGAAGAACAAGGGACCTCTGGCTCTCAGCCGCTTTGTTTTACCCCCCGCTAAAAGAGACGGAGGCAGAGACCAAACGTACGGTGGGTTGTCACAGCTCCGGCTGCGAGTGCGCACGCCTCCACCACAGGTCCTGGAGCACGAGCCAAACTTGGACCAGGAGCTCCAGCTGCCGTCCTGGCTATAAGGCTGCTCCGACGTCTTCCAGATGCAGTGACCTTTGAAGCACCACTAGAAGGGAAGAGAAAGACTGGTGGCTTTGCTCCAAGAGCCCAGCACAGCTTTACAGCTGAGGCTTACAGCAGAAAATACAGCAGAGGAACAGAAATAAGCAGGGCAGGTTCCCAACACATCTGTGCTTGAATCTGATATAGAAAAGCCTGCACAGTGGTGGTTTACATCAGCTGGGAAGCTGGCAGCTGGGTTATACTGTCGTGTTTTTCTCTGGGGTTTACTTGTTCACAAGTATTTTGGTTTTTCAAACGACAGCTGGAAAAGCGGGCATTGGAGGAGGTTTGATTTGCTCCAGACATGACACGCAAGCCATACTGCTGCACGGATGGTGGACAGACCTGTGCAAAGGGCTGCTAAAGGAACAAGATCCCTCTGCAAAACAAATCCCTTTGGATTTCTTTTTGTAACACTGCATTTTTGAGCTTTTGGACTGGTTTTCTGTCTGCAACCGAACTCCTCTTTCTACCCATGGTGATCCTCGGACAGGCAATGAGTTACACCTGGGTCCAGGACTGATCAGCCCTGAGGATGTCTTCCTGCTGGCACAGGGGGATGAACCCAAACTTTTGCGTGGAGCACAGCAGCAAGCTGTTTTGTTTTCGGTAAGCAAAATAAAGAGCTCTGCACTTCTTCCCAGGCATGTAACAATGCCTGGCACGAAGCTGCAGCATCACGCCATGGGCACCCAGACCCAGGGTTTAACTCCAGCTCTGGCAAAAAGCCAGCAGTGCCTTCAGTGGCCACTGTGACAGATGCAGGTAACATCCCCAAAGAGGCAAAACACTGACCAGCCCAAGGACCTCCCAGTGTAGATGCTGCAGTCACCTGGAGCCACATGCCAGCACGACATGTAAAACATCTGTATGCATTTCAAAAAGCCTCATTTTGGAACCTTTTAGCAAAGCATCATTGAAGCACTCGAGAAGACTGCATTCTCAGCGACATTGCTGGAATTTATACAGATACTCATCATAAGGTGTTGGATACTTTGCATCCAGCCATTCTCTGGCAAAGAACTACCCAAAACCTACACGGGCCAGCAGCTTTTCCAGCATATCCACAATTTCACACTGTGCTAACAGGCATGCTAAGAGATCCTAAAGTAAAAGCTGATACCATCGTGACACTACGTGCAATGATGGCATTCTTCTTTTGCCAGGTGACAAAACAGCCCTGCTTCTCTGCAGAAGCAGGCAGATCAGAAGTAAAGCAAAGTCCTCATATGAGCATAGACTGGGGAAATAAGGAGTAATGCCAGCTAAGAACCGGCACCAGCTAAGAATGGGCACCCACTGGCTGCTGCCCTCAAGGGTGTCACTATCCCCTCCCAGGAAGCGGACATGAAGGACCAGCCCCTACCTTGCCTGGAGAGCACTCAGTCCCATCCAAGGGTGGCCCCTTCTTGGTCTTGCAGAAGTAGGGGTTGTCTGGGTGGCTGCACCACAGCTGCTTGCAGGGGTCAAAGGTGCGGAACTGGGGAGCACAGAGGAGCTGGGCTGGGACAGCAGCAGCATGTCCCAGCAGGCTCACAGCACCCCTTCTTGCCCCACAGCACCTGGCTGGGGATCCTGGGGGGTGGCAATGTGGCCGTGCAACCCCTACTCACCGCAGTGCACGTTTTGTAACCCACTCCGAAGTCGAAGCGGCACTGCTCATCCATGGAGTAGTTAATGCCTGGCAGCTCGGGTAGTGTGGGCCACTGGTGCTCAAAGGGGTCATCCAGGAGGCAGTCATAAGAGCTGCAGAGACGCAAGGCAAAACAGTCAGACATGGAAGGTTTCCTTCTTTCATGCTCTCCCTCACCTCCAGTTCTCTCTCCAGTTCAGATATTAAGAAATCTGATTTATCTTGGCACTGATGGTAATCACTGGAAAACGTGTCCAACAAAGACCAGCTGTGCAGAGTCCCCTAAAGACAAGCATCCTTCTGCTGCCTGCAGCTCCCTAGGGAAAATAGCACCTTGGCGCCAGTGGGTACTACCACTGCCACCTGCTTTCCTGCTGCTCTTGGCCCGACACACAGAAACCTCATGGCCTGCTTCTACACCTTATTATGCAGCACAGAACGTTTTACATCCTAAAGGGGAAACCACACAGGCTGCCCAAAGCAAATGGCAAAATATCTGAGATCTGGATGTGGGTTCCACCAGCACAGAGCTTCAAACTACTGCTCTGTCAACAACTCCAGCTCTCATCAGGCTTCTATTTGCCTCCAGCCTCCACAGCCCAAGCGAATTCAGACTCAATCAAGGAATCAAAGCTGTTAGTAGGAGAAAAAGGGAAAAAAAGTTCCCAAGGACCCATTTTTACTATTCTGGCCAAAACAAAACAGTCCCACGGGGATTTGTCCACTGCTTGCTTCATGTAGGAGCTGCTGGGTACAAAATGCAGGCAATCTCACCATCTGAAGGGAGAACAGCCCCTCCTGGTTAAAACTGGCTTACTGAATGTAGCGGTTGAGCTCCTGCTTGCTGCAGCGGGACCAGTGGTAGCGATGGAAGGCAGCCTGGACCAGTGGTGCCATGATGCTCCCCATGCTGGTCTCATCAGCACAGCGATTGCCCTGGCCATCATGCTCCATGCCTAACCTGATGGGAAAAGCTGGTGTCAAGTCAGGTTCCTGGGGGATTTACACCAGCCCATTAGGTGCTACAGTGGTACACACATCTGCACCAGCAGAAAGTCTCTTTTGGAAAGGAACAGGTACCACCATGCTTTTTCCCCCAAGGAAGGGGACAGCCAGCTCTGCCCCTGTGACTTACACGTGGCCAGTCTCATGGGCGACGACAAATGCCGAGGAAA
The DNA here is from genome assembly GCA_002631895.1 of Agapornis roseicollis. Lineage (NCBI taxonomy): Eukaryota > Metazoa > Chordata > Aves > Psittaciformes > Psittacidae > Agapornis > Agapornis roseicollis. The sequence continues at coordinate 256,485 of NDXB01011386.1, read as the reverse complement.
AGCCATCTTCATGGTTGAGGGTGCAACTGCGGAGCGGGTGGCACATCCCTGTCACTGGTGCATAGCCTGGGGCAAGAGAGAGGGGAAAGATGGAGGATGAGAGGAGAGAGAAAACCTTTGAGAGCGGGGCAAAAAAATAAAACATTAAAAAAATCCAAACCAAAACCAAACCAAACCCTGCATCCTGGCTTTGCTGCAACAGGAGGAGAAAACAAACAGGAAGGTACTGAAGAGAAGAAGGTGCCCAGGTCACTTGAACAGTAGCCCAAGGACCTCCTCACCAGTATGACCATCCAGGCTGTCAGAGCCAAAAGCAGGCTGTGGTTATGCTGAAGCTCACTAATAACTTTCTGCCTTCACGCCAACATACCTGGGCCAGCAAGAGGGCAGCAAAGGGACCCATGGGTGCTTTATTGGTTCTGGTGACCACTACCTCCCAGCCCAGAAATAGCATTCCCCACATTCAACTTTATTAAAAAAAACATAAAGAAGAAAGGAAGAAAGAGAATGAAAGGCACAAGATGTCTCCCAGAACCCCACCAAAAATACAGCCTTGCTCACTGCAGGCTATGAAGGACTCCTGCGATGCACCCGCACATGCACCCACACCAGCCCCAGACAAGGGGGCACCCCCCTGCCAAACAGAGCTGGGGAGGACCATGCACCTCCCCAGCCCCCAGCCCTCGATCAAGTGCAGTGTAGTGGGGCAGCTGCAGGCAGAGAAGCCTTCCCCCCACCATTCAGCAACGCATCATCTCAATTTTGAATTATTTTCCTTCCCACATTATTCCTGCCCAATTCAATTAATCCCTTGGCACCTTCTAGACTTTACTTCCCAATTTATTTTTTCCTTTTTTTTTTTTTTTAAGACTGACCATTTTTGGCATCAAGGGATATGAAGTTAGTGAAGGAAGGACTTACAGGTCCAAGTAGCAAAAGCAGAACAGGACGATGTTGGAGAACTCTGCTCTGGGGATAGGGATGCTTGAAGAGAAAAGCTCAGTGAGCCAAGAGGGATGCAGAGCTGCAGTAGGAGAGGAGTACCAAGGAGCTGAGAGTGGGTGCACACCCCTATGCCTGACCTTCTGCACACACCCTGGCTAAAACATAAGGTCCACAGAGCCCATGTGCCACCATTTTTGTGGGCCACACCAAGACAGTGATTCGTGACTAATTGCCCTGGAAGAGGGTGGAGAGGAAAGGATATGATTGCCCTCAGCTTAATTCCCAAGCTGAATGAGCGGGTGGGTCCCAGCACCACACAGCTGGGAAAGGACAATAGATAAAAGGAAAACAAAAAAGGCTTCCTACAGCTCTGCCCTGAAGTCAACAGTAGTTGACTCTGTGGGTGTACTGAGTGGATCAGATGCCTGATGGGGCAAGGAGTGGGTTTCTACTGGACACCCAGAAGTTACAGCCACCCCAGGCATAAAGCAAAACCAAGGCGGTTTGGGGCAAGTGTTTCCTTCAATATTTCTATTTACCAACTGAGCAGAGAACTTTCAGGATGATCGCTGGAACTTCTAAAGGAAACTTCTCTCATCATCATAATTTAATTTTTCAAAACAAGCCCATACACAAGCCTTTGAAGGGTTCACTCACACAGTATTTTGTGGGAAGCAATGCATGTATTTTTGCCTAAGCTCCAAGCAAAGAAGTCAGGTGAACCCATGCTACCAAGCAAAAAGCCCAAGATTAAACAAACACCCAATTCTCATTATGTGCAAAGCGAATTCGCTTGTGCCTGCAAAATACCATGTAACATCAGGGAAACACCCACAAGAGCAAGGATCTCCTCAAAGCAGCCTGCTTCAGTAAATACACTTGTGGTTTTATTTAATGAGGGAAGCATTTGTTTTCCATCTTCCTCCCTACATTCAAGTGGACAATGAGACTTACTTCAATGAGCAAATAAACTAAAACATCTTAAGAAAGAAAGCAAAGAAATTACATGCTCAGCAGATAATGCAGTCAAAAGGAAAGCAAAAGGTAACAGGCCAAACTAAGACCTTGAGATTGAGAATCAGATAATTTAACCATACAGTAATTAGTCAAATCCTGGATAGATCATTTTAAAAGATTCCCCCATGAAACCTTCCACAAGAAAGAGTTAAGATGTGGAAAGTCTTCTGTACAAGGGGAGAGCAAATATAACTTGTCTAGGATGAAAATGGGACAAATTCCCAACCAAAGAGGCTCTGGATGTCTGGATGCAAGATGGCACAAAAGAATATCAAAAGATGTATGCTCAGGAAAGCAGACACTATCTTCTCATAAAGAAGACACCAGTGAGAACTGGAAGTATAAAGGCTTCTCCACATAATGATGGCAAGAAGTAACTACCTAGAAAATACTCAATTAGTAAAAACTAGATTAGCCTGCAAACGCTTAGCAGAAACATGTCTTCACCATACTGACAAGACACCAACCAGTCTCTTGCTTCCTCCAAACACACTTTATTCTTCTTTATGGACATCTTCTACCTGCTTTCAGATTCTCTTGACCACCATAGACTACCAGTGCGCTCAAAGGCCAACTGTAGGCGATTACAGGGAAGCAAATGAAATCTAAGCAAAAGCATGCTTCAGCCTGGACCAGAAATTTACAACCTATCTGTCACCACCAAGAAGGATTTCTCTTTTGAGGGCAGGAGTTTATTTGCAACCCACATGCGAGGGCAGCACAGCTCAGCTGTCCCTCCCAGCCCTTCCCCTTCACAGCTTCCAGCTTCCCTTGATTCCCAAAGCAACAATGGCATCAGCTTCTCAGAATTTCTCCGCATTGGCCTTGATTACTCCCATCCCCATCAAGAGATGCCATGAGCAGGGCTGCTGCCAGCACTGAGAAGTTTTTGAAGACCTCCTAAGGGCTCAGCTTGGACCTGCAACAGAGACCTACGCCACAAGATTGCCATGCTTTGCAAAGGATTGCATCCAGACACCGGTCTAGTTCACTAGCCAAGGGGAGGTGACATGACACAAGGAGAGGTACAAGCCATGTGTGGTGGGGATGTGATGATGAAGCATGGCTGACTTGCTGGCATGGAAATAGCCTGTGCTAAGAGGACCACACAGGTTAACCAGCCAGATTCAGCCCTGTCTCCATTGCTTATTGGTGTAAGGAATTGCTTACAAGTGTAAGGAATGATGATGCATTAAGCTAAGCACAGGCTTGCCATTTAGACTCCATTCCCAGGTCCCTGTGATTTGGGAAACTTCATACTCAATGGCTTCCTTTCTCCTGGCTTGCCGATTTGGGCTGTAGGGTCTTCAGGGTAGGACCACCTCTGCCTTCAGCTCAGCTTCAGGACATGTATGAGCATGGCAGATGCTTCCCAACCAGCACATACACATACAGCATTGGCTAAAGAAGCCAGCAGGCATTTGCCATCACCTCAGCAAGCCACATAAGATACCATCAGCGAACATGCACCATGAGCAAGTATTGGAGGTGTCACAGTCTGGTCCTTCATTGTGTGTAGCCCCGAGCTGAAAAGAGGCAACAGGCATCGAAAAGGGCTTTGTTTTAAGGAAAAGAGGCAACAGTGAGCAAAGTGTTATTATTCCAGCAGCCCCAATGAGAGGACAGCTCCCAGTGGGTGAGAAGCACCTTCACCTTGTGCCACGCAACATGGCCAGGCAAGGACACAGCAGCCACAGGGACTTCTACAGAAAGCAAACCTCCATCCCAGAGATGTGTGAAAAGCAAGGAGCCAGATCCACAGGGAAATCAGGAAGAAGCTGGAACAAGTACACCTACAGCAGGGGTACTCCATCGATCTCATGACTCCTTCCCACCAAGGGGGAGTCCAGTGAGCTTCCCTCTTCTGCCAACATGTCAAAAAAGGTCCTGTCACCAACATCTTTCGACACAGTCCCTTTGCCAGCAAGGGTCTAGAAAAACGAAACAAAACCTGGAATTTCACCAGACAAGGAGCCCAAGGCAGGTCAACAGCTCACAAGGGAGGTTTTTGCACAACCCAAGCTCGGCTCCTTGAAGACCAAAACCATGTTCAAGCGGGCTTCTAGCTGGGTATCTCCAGTAGTTCATCCCCTGCTGTAGGGAGACCCTTTTCAGAGAGGTAATCAAGGGAGGACAGGACTTCTTCTCCATCTCTCCTTTCTCCCATGCACACCAGAAAGACTTGCGCTATAAATCAGCATGACATTACCAGCATGTTCATGGCACCAGATGGAGCCTCCTGATGGGAAAGTCATCTTTCCACCAGTGTGGCTTTTCTACTTTTTCTAATGGAGCTGTGAAACACCAGAAGCTTTTCCTTAAGGCTTTTTGGTTTCTTTGCCTAGGTTTCTAAGTTCTCAGACCATGTCAGCATAGCTCCTGCACCCGAAGGATGAGAGGACTATTGCCATTGCCCCTGCAGACTGCAGTAAGACCTCCTCTTTTGGCCAAGGTTTACTCAGTGCTCTCAGGCCCAAGTTCTAATAGGCCCAAGTTCTAATAGGACCAAGAAACCGACCCACATAAAACCAGACTGTAAAGGTCCTCCAGAGGACAAAAAGGACTGACTGGCCCTGTGAAGCTCCCTGCAGCATTCCATCATTTTTACGTTATTTTTAAACTTTTTAAGGCACTTTGGGATAAGTGGGGGTTTGTACCTGAAGCCACAATAAGGGCAGAATTAATAAAGATGATTTTGTTATTTGGTCAGGTTGATGCTCTGCATTAATTCTTTCTTCTACTTCACATTAAAAAAATACCAATTTTTATAACCTTTTTCTGGACCCTGCTGGCCAAGAATCAGACTGTGTTTGCAAGAAATTGTCTCCCCTTGCTGGCTTTCCCCCAGCAAACTGCACATACCTGATCAAGATAAATACAGTACCTTGCATACCTGCGGGACCAAAATCTTGCCTGGTGAGAAATACAGCATGGTCGTGGTACTCGGCATGCTTTGGGTCAGAGCGCTGCTGTGAGTGAGCCCAGCGGCAGACCTGCTCCAAGCTCCGAGATGGGTTCCCTCGCTCTATCAGGCTGACTGACTGGGTGAAGAATGAAAAAAAAGAAGAATAAAAAGAGATGAGTAAGTTAGTGGAGGAGAAGGAACCTGCAGCAGGGGTTCTGGGGTTGGAAAGACTACTAAGCAGTGCTTCTCCATCATTAGAAGAAACAAAATCCCACTTGGCATCTGCCAGGCATCTTGCACTTCTTAAAATTTAAAAACTCCAAAGAAATCACTCCCACAAATGGATGTGGTCTCGTACAAGAAGGTATATGACCCTTTCTGATCACAGGAATGCTTGGGGCAGCAGTATGCAACAGAAGATAGCAGCTAGGAAGCAAAGAGGCCTCAGATTTCCAGCTCCTGGCACAAGCTCCTCATCAAGACTTCACAAGATGTGAAGCAATAAGCAAAGCAATGCTTCCCTGTAAAACCTGACCTACAGAGACCAAGACTCTTCCCAAAAGCAGATGGAAGTGTCCAGGATTGTTTCACAGCTGTCACCTTGTCCTTCATCTTTTGTTGTTGGTGTTCAAGATTAACATTTTGCAAAATTATGCCCTATAAATTATGGTCTATAAAATAAATCATGCTCTCAGGCAGGTACCCACTGAACCACAGCAGTAGGAAGCAAGGTAAGAAATACTGCCCTTCCTCTGGCCCTTGAGTGGAAGCCATTGAGGTTTAATCCTACCAAGTGCAAGGTGGAAGACAAGAAGCTGCAGAAGGCCTTGCTCAGGAAGCATCAGACCTAAGCAGTAGTGAGCTGAGACCTCTCCTGGATTCAACCATCTGCTCATTACTTCTCACATCATCCCCCAAACCCAAGCAGCAATGTAACAGACAAAGCAGCTGCCTCCAGTACAGGCTTTTAGGAGGCTAAATTATCCTAAACAGAGCCCTTCAGTTCTCTTCTCTTTGGTTATTGGCTGTAACACCACAGCTCTGAATCCCTTCCCCTCCATATATCATCCTCCAGCCCATAGCACTAACACTGCTGGGAGGAGCTCCCACCAACTGGGAGGATTACTGGGTTTCTCACATGAAGATGATGTTCCTGGTCCCCCATAAGCCTCCAAAGATGAGCCAGCCTCTGTTCTTGTCCCTCCCCCTTAGAACCATCCCCGAGTCTATAGAATGCACTGGGTTTCTTCCAGCCAAGCAGATTTCTGTAACAAGCAGGGCTTTTTCCAAGACCTCATAGGTCTTATTTGTGGACCACACACAGAGACATTGCCATGTTGAATCACTTGCAAAACTGCTTCGTGTAGTATAGGGGCTTGCCACAAAAAGTATCACAAATGAAGTTGTTTTAAAGAAAATCTTCAGCCTGCTCTGCTTAAGCAAGTCTTGAAAAAATAAATTGGAAACCACAAGAAACCTTCCACATTTTTTCTGTCCACACCCAAGCCACCTGAGAGCTGCAGGACAGCCAAAGAAACCTTCCAGGGCTGCCAAGTCAAGCCTGGGACACAGGAGATTCTGGCCTTGTCTTCTCCTCACTAATATCTACCTCCTACCAACTTGGGAAGCCACCTTAGTCTCATCATCCACTGCCACCCTCCAGCTTCTGAGGAAGCCCCTCACGGTTCTTCCCGTGCTCAGAACAAGCAGATAAAGGCTGACCACAGGCACCTGCTTTCTCCCCAGGGACCTCTCTTTGCCCTGGGGCTGGGGCTCTCCAGACCTTCAAACTCCAGAAACCAGCTGGATGAGGGTTTGAACTCACCCCTACTCAGCACAGTTGTCACCTGGGCTTCAACAGATGACCCGAATACCCACACTCTTCCAGGCCAGCACTTACCTAAGTGCTAAATATTACAGTGATGAGACTCTAAACCATGTTGTCACTGCACACTTGCCAGCCTTGGGAGAAGTGGCACCTGCCTGCTGTGCCTACATTGCATTTCAGCAACCCTCCTTTCCTCACGGGGCAGGGCTTGAGCCAGCAAAGCAGCTAAAAAGCAGGGGCCAGCCTGAATAGCATCTCCTTCTCATCACGTCCAAGCACTGTATTTACCTGGCGGTATCCCACCATGATCATCCTGACCAGCACAATGTTGATGTGAACACCCAGGGACTCGTCGTGGTAAATTTCATCCACCTGAAGAAGGGAGGGAAATAAAACAGAGAAGTTAAGATGATCCCAGCTCTCAGGTCCCTCCTGTCATTCATGCTCCCAAGTTCAGCACCCTGTCCTGCTTTCCAAGACCACACAAGACCAGGTGCAAAGATCTCATCTCCCCAGCTTTTTCTTTTTATTATTATTATTTTCCCCTGTATAAAACCCATACAGACAAAAAGCCAGGCTGCACTAAGCCAAATTTCCCCAGGATGGGTGGCTCAGATGGTCAATGACATCACCCATCAAGAGAGTGGAGAAGGGCTGTGTTTCCCACAGGGGCTGCCTCCACCACCAAGCATCTTGCAATGAGCCCCATTCAGAGTACAAATTCCTCAGATGGAAGGAAACGCTTTGGGCTCCAGCATCCTTGTGTTTGGTGGAAAGAAAAAATGGCTTTTTGAGGAGAGGCGAGTGGTTATATGAAAGCAAGGGCATTACTCAGTTACACCAGTGAGTCAAATTTGACCTACTGCTTCAGAAACCCCAGGAGAAGACAACACAATGAAAAGAACAGGGAGGGCTTGTGAGTCAATAAGATATCTATCAACATTGGCTATTAAAAATGACTTTTCAAAGGAACTAATGACCCTAACCTTTTCCTTATGAGTTTCTAGGATGAATAAACAATTCTAGTCCTAAGTGTTACCAAGGGAAGAAGACCTCCAGATGAGAAAGGTCCCTGCAAGCTCAGCATAGCGACAGCCAGAGGCACTGAACTGGCAGCCACAAATCCATGCAAGCATAGGAGACCCTGCATTAGCCCTCACCCTCCTGCAAAGCATGTGTGAATATACAGCCCAGGGAAAAAGAAAAATTTTAGAGAATGGGACTTTCTTATTCCCCAAAAGTCTCCAAAATGAACACTGCCAAAAATGGGGGTTCATTGCAGAACTCAAGGAAGTAAAACCATTTTAAATACTGACTAGAATTAACGTTTACATTAAAATGTACTTTTTCAGCTTTGTCCAAGAGAAAAACAATTTGCCTCAGCTCTATCACAGCTCTCCAGACTAGCTGAATATCAGAGAGCCAGATTTATGGAGCTTTTTCAGGTTTTTCCTCCATTCCCTTTTGTATTTTTGATTTTCTTAAGCTTGTATTTGAAGTGGAGGGTTGGGTGACAACTACCCCTTCACTGCTGCCCAAATCCAAGTCAGCCACTTTCCGGACTGCATGAGTGCTTTATGAGGCCTCTGATTTATAGGCTGTGTATCTGTTTGAAATACCCACTTGGGTAATTTTTAAATCCAAAGACCCAGCATTAAGGTTTCTCCATGACAACTAATATCCCATGGAACAGCTCCAAGCTTTACAGAGAGGTAATGCAGGTGCTGAGCCCAACACATCTTGAATGCAGCAAAACTGATTAAAACAAAACAAAATTTAAAAAAAAAAAAATCATTAAATAAATCACAGTCTGTCCCCATTAATGCACCCCTTTGGATGCATGGGCTGCAAGCCCTGTAGGGTAATTTCTGCATCACCTCTGAAAGATAACACTGTGCAACCCATCCTCAGTTCACCCCTGCTTATGGCAGTTGGGATGCTCCCTCTTGCTGCACCAGCACCTTTTAAAGGCATTTTGTAAGAAAAATGAGAATACAATGGATTTCTTCCAATACTAATCCTTTTTGGGATACACACAGACAGGCAGAAGGTCATGCAGTGCTGCAGCACTGCAGCTGGGCTCCTGCTTGCAAACATTACTCAGACCTACAGTCCCAGCAAATCGTGAAGCATTCATCCCAGCAAGGAGCCACAGCATCCCAGGTGGTCACACTTAGGCCTGAGGTTTGGGATGTAGGAGGCTTTGGCATCCAGAATTAAATGTTAACAGATCTGAGAAGTTCCACGTCAGGAGTTTGACCCTTTAGAGAATACTTCAGCCTGAATGCATGTCCTATAATAAGCAATACAAAAGGGTGAGAAATGGTCAAGTGAGAGAGAAATGAAAAATATGTTATGCCCCTGAAGAGCCAGACCTGGTGGATGGTTCAGGGAACAAGAAAGAAAAGGCAGCCATTTCCTTCACTTTCCAAAATCTTTATGCATTTTCCTTCACCTCCAGCACATGTCAGGAGCTACAGCACCATTAAATCACTGCTTCAGTCAGCACCTCAGGAACAGCCATTGGCACACTGCTGCTTGCTCCCCACTCCCAAGGACCCCTCAATCCATTGGGATGAACCATGTTCCTGCCTTCCCAGCCAAGCCACTGTCAGACCTTGCCAGGACTTAAAGCATCCAAGAGAACATCACAGACCTCCCCCTTCCTGGCTGCGCAGGGTATTTTGGCATGATGCTCAGCAGATCCCACAAGCAGCAGGAAAGGCTGCTCTGTGACAACCTGCTGCATGGCAGCCCCAGCCTGTGAAAGAAGCAGAGGGTCACATCCAGGGGAGGAAGGTACAAGAGCAGAGGTGCTGTTGGGACAAGATCTTTGCTCTGTGCCAGCTGCCCTGCCATGCAGACCTGTCAGCAATGCTTTTCCCTGCCAGTGGTGCCTACAAACAGTTCCCAGGTTTGGGAACAGCAATACTTTCCACAGACATTGATAAACAGACTCATCAATACCCTCCCCAGCACGGCCCATTCTTCCTCAGCCTTGGTAGAACTGGCTACAGACAGCAGCAGGACCATGAGCAGCTTAGAAACAGCTCATTAAGGGACTAAGACACAAGAAGCTGTATTACTCTAAGATGGGATTCAATCCCCTAAATCTTCCTTTTAAAGCACTGCTGAAACCCACTCTCCTCCGGCTCGCAGTGAGTAGGTACCGCTCCAGCCTCTGAACCAAAGGGTTAACACTAAACGCCAGCCCCTGTTTTGTCTAGGGGAGGGCAGCATTTAGGCTGGGACCTGTACCTAACAGATACCAGCTCAGCAGCGACCTTTACAGTTAATTCAGAAAGCAGATGTGGAACCAGACTGCCCAAGGCTACAGACTTCCCTTAATACCCCTGGTATAAATAACTGATCAAGAAAGAAATAAAACAAAAATCCAAAGGGCTTGGCGCTTGCTGCTGTGGTGGCTGTAACACCAAAGTCCCCAGGTTTCTGGGGGGGAGCATCAGCAGGGGCAGCAGTGCCACTATGCTTGTGCAAGGAGAAGCGGGGACGGAACTAGGGGGGCCAAGCACCACCTCCCTGCTCCCCATCAGCCCGCCCTGGAGCTGGTTCAAACCAGCAGAGGGGATGGAAACTGGCCCAGAGAGCGGTTTGCAGGCTTGGCACCACTCCCTCTGCCCTCTGTGGATGCCATTAAGTGAGTCAATGTCTTCAGAGAAAATCCCCTCAGAAAATACCTGCTCAGCAAAGGGCTCCAGTAAAGGGACCTGCTTTCCTGAAGACAGATGGGATAAAGATCTTATCCCTCTCACCCACATGGTTAGATGCCCAGCCTGTTTAATACTGTCACCTGGCAAGAAATGCTCTCCTATTTAACTTAAAATTTCTTTTTTTCCACCTCAACCAGCACAGCCCTTAAAACTGGACGTGCATTAAGGGCGAAACAGCAAGAACAACCAGCCCACAGAGGGGACACACACCACATCACCCCCTCACAGGCAACTCCAAAGCCCCCAGCCAGCAGTGCCAAGGGGACAGTGATAATGCTTTACAAAGAATGACATGGACATGAAAACCCTGTGCATGGTCTCCAAAATGCTCGATGAATTCGCCATGCACATGGGACCCTCACTGGCTCAGGGAGTGAGAAAGGCTGCCTACCTAAATCCCTTGCAAGCCTCTGGCCAGCCCTGAGTCTGCAGCCCCAGACACAAGATCTCGACAGCAAACCGCACTGGAAATGTCTAGACCTCGCCGTTCTTCAGGGAAAGAAAACAAAGAGAGAGACACGAGAAGAATTTGCCAAACCAGCAGAATAGCTGACATTTCAAAACCCCAGATCGCTCACTCAGAACAGCCAAGTCATCTTTAAGCTCTTTTCTTTTATTCCCTCACTCAATTTTCATGCTGGTGAATTCATCCCAAGCCTGTGTTCTGGGACTAAGGGGCTAGGAACAGAGGCAGAACTCCCTTGACCACATTATCAGGCTTGCTACATACACTTGCATCCCCTGTAGGGATGCACACCCCATGAACACCTGTGTAAGGGCTGACCCACTTCATCTACATTTTCAATGCAGAAGAATGGAGGAAAGGGGAGGTTTGCCCTGCGGAGCAAGACTCTAGATTTTATCACAGCTCTCTACGCAACAGGCTATGTTGTCCCAAAAACATAGCAACAAACACATAAGCCTATATAGGGGGTGGGAAATAGTGTATGCATGTGTAAGAGACATCAGAGGTATTTTTTGTTACTATTGGTTAGCAAGATGGCACATGAACCACCAAGAAAACCCCACACACCAGGACTGTAATTTGCCCATTATTTTCAACTGGCCTCCCTCCTGAAACAGCACCAAATCAGTGTCTCAAGGAATCCATGCTCTGGCTTGGCTTTTTTTTTTTGCTAACCCTCTGTTCCACAGAGTTTCAGTAGCACTCTTTGTCACTCAGCCCTTGGGAACAATAATTCAGCCAATGTGCCGGAGGGGACAAGCAAGTTCCAGCATGGAAAGGGCTCTGACTCACAGGGTTTCCCTAGAAACCTGAAACAATGGGAAAACACCAAGTACCTTTGCATCCTTAACCAAATCATGGGCAGTATCCTACAAAACCCCAACAAGCCAGTTGACACCAGAGCAAGGCTTAAAATAGCCCATAGCTTGGTCTCCTCTGAGTGGGACCACCCCCAGCCTTAAGAGGGGTGAGCAGTGGGAAATCCAGAGGACAAAACCAAGCATCCTAACTGAATGACAAGAGGCCAAAAAGCAAAGTAGGACATAAAACATTTTCTCCCCAGTTCCTCTTATGGGGTGCTGGATCCCTTCCTGGTTCCTAGCCCTTCTCCCACTCTTCAGTACTCTCACACTGCAGTCATGGTGGTTGGGGGATGCTAATTTTGATTCAATAGGATCGCAATCCCTGCCATGGGCAGCAAGCAAGACAGGGGAACAGCTTCCCCCAGCTGCCACATCACCAAATGTTCATCCCAAAAGTCCAGTGTCAGGGAGGGGGCCAGGTTTTGCTAGGGTGGACACAGTGATGCTCAGCTCAGAGTTGAGAGATATGCTCAGATGCACCTTCTCCAGCATGCACAGAAAGTGATAGCAAAGGATGTACTTCCCACTCACTTCAACCTGACTCAAAATTCTATGGTCGTGTCCAAGCCAAGAAGGAAATGGGAGGCTGGGAATGCGGGCTGGGAGCTAGCAAGGAAGGCAGCCTGCAGGGAAGTTCTTAGGTGCACAAAAGGAGCAGTCATCCTGATGTCAGCTTCCCAGTGCTGTTTAATGAAAAGCTTGGTATCCACGTTTCTGGCACCAAAATAAGGGAGGGAGTTATTAAAAAAATTCTCCATGACGAATCATTTATCACTGAGCTTCAGCTGACACCAAGTTCCTAATGAAAGGATTTCTGTCTCAGGGAGAGCTCTGGGACCCTACCTACAGCAGCACCATTTTAAGCTCAGCCTGCGCAGCACCAGGAAGGGGTATGTGTCCCATCACCCACTTGGCACCCAACAGGGACTCCAGTGAAGGACAGTAAAGTCTATTATCAACTTCCAACCTAGCTGCTCCCTTTTCTTGGGATGTATCTTGATAAGAAAACTGGAAGCTTTTCCAGCTGGCTACCATGCAGCATTGCCCACTAAGTCTTTTCCTCATTAAGAGAGCTGCCCAAGCCTCTCCTCCTTCCCCTTGCCTTCAACTAATGGGATTAGTGTTCAGCTGTGTGGTCCCAGCACACTCCTCCCCACCAACCCCGGCACCCTTTTCTTTCTCTCCCTCTGACATCCAGGCCAGAAAGTGGAGTTTTTTTCTGCTGAATTGGGTATTTCAAGGCAATCTGAGGCAGTAAGGAAACAAGGCAGCACCAAGAGGAGGCAGACAGAGGTCACAGCAAAGCTGGAAAGAAAACACACTAAACACAGAAAGAAAGAAGGGGAAGGGGGTGGGGGAAGAATATATAGAAGGAAATAATACTTGGGGGAAGTATTTGTTGTATGCATTATCCTGTTTTCCCCCCTTTTATTGATGCTGCTTTCCCCTCCCTTTATTTAATTCATTAAAGCCTCCAGTGCCGCCTTTACTTGAATAGCAGCAGTCCTCCCTTCTCCCAGCACAGCATCCCACGCATTCACTCCCTGAAAAGTCCTGCCCGCGGGGTATAAACCATGAAATGTGCCTGAAAACCAACCTTTTGATTAGAGCTGACAATCCCCAGGCACTCAAACGTCCATCCCCCCGAGATCGGAAAGGGAAAATGACATCATCTCCGACCCCCGTAATGTGGGAAGAGCCTGGGGTCAGAATGGGCAACCCTGCGGCTTCCCCCTTGCAGAAGGATTTAATAAGCAAACAGGAGAAACTTTCAGAGTTAACTGAAGTGATGCTGAGAGCATCCGATCACAGGCATTGGGATAATGCACTGGAGAATAAAACATTGCAATGAAGGCATCTGCTTTTTAAAACCAACATCTTCTCTATTTGAGATTGTCCACATTATGCTTGGCCTCTAATCTGGCAAATCCTTACCCCTTATGCTGATAATCTCCCCTTCATTACTGGGAATATGGCTCTGAGCTGGCCAACCACGGCAGAAATAAAGTCCAAAGAAAACCCAGCCAAGCAACCAAAAAACCAAAAGCATCATCATAGCTTGGTTATTTCTCAGCTGACTGTGCCTTTCAGACACTCTCCATCACCATGCAAAAGAGTACTTAAATAAAAATAAGTAAATAGAGCTGAGTATAAAGCATGGAAAACAAAACAAAAATGGGAAATCATACAAGAGAGATCTTTGATCGCAGACCCTATTTGCAGACCTTCAGGTGCTGGCGGAGCAAACCTTCCACAAGGTGACTAGCTGAATAAATATTGAACCTTCCACATCTCCTAGGACATGGGAAATATGTACATTTTTATCTTTAAAAAGAAAAAAAAAGGTGTGTAGGGAATCAGCACAGGTTTCTCTGTGCCACTGGGTGAGAAGAGATGCAGAAGCAGGCCTCCTCTAAAGCTGCTATAAACTCCTTTTCAAGCACATCTGACTAGTCCTCAAGGTGCCCAGGTTTTCCAAGAAAAAGTTTCTGAAAATCTATAAAAATCTTTCCCCCATCCACAAATACTATTCAAAATAAACATCATAAGTACAAAATAAAAAAATCAACAACCATACTTTTTCTAAGCATTTTTTGAGATTTCAACGACAAGGAGGAGATGGTCGTGGCCAGGAGATACAGAAGATGCTCTTGAACGTAGGTGACAGGCAGTGACAGGAACCACCATGCCAGACCCTGCCACTGGCCAGGGGAATGTGATGGAGAGGAACATAAAACGGCTCTGCTTTCCACCACTCCAGTTGCCACAGCTATTAAATGCCAGAGATGGCTGTGTGAACGCACAGCCAGCCCTTCCTGCAGCACTTTCCCCCCCTCCCAGTCCTCTTTTTTTCCAGGATAACAGATTTACAGCATGAGGAAAGCAGTAAACCAAGGGAGGGGTGGGAGCCACGGCCCCCCAAAGCCAAGCCTTACTATGTTCATGAGGGTGAGAACGTAGTTCTGGACATGCTCCTTCCCATGGAAGCGTACAACCGAGTCATCCACCGCCAGCAAGACCTCGATGTTGTAGTCATCCTTCCTGGCATGGCGCCTCTTGCGCTCTGCATCCCCCAGCCGCTCTGTCATCAGCTCCAGGGAGTTGGGGAGATCGCCCACTCGCACATCAGACACTGAGCAAGACATGGGGGGCAGAACAAGAAACAGCCACTGAGGTGACCTGACACCACGGCAGCACCAAAAATATACAAATTCATCATTGCTGTGCAGTGGGCAAATGGCTCTTTAATGGGACCACCAGCACTAAAAGACACATCTATGATATGATGGTCCTACACTCTGTTGGATGGTGGTGGAGAGGTGCTGGATAGCTGGGGAGGACACCTGTGAAGCTGAGGGCTGCTCCTTGACAGCAGACAGCTGCATCCAGAGCATCCTCCATGCTTCACCCTTCATTGCATCCTTCACCCTGTAACCTTGTAGTGCCTCTGAAACCCTGAATTGCACTAGCGACACTACAAAAGCAACAAGCACATCCTGCAAAACTTCCACACTTTATTAAAACTCAGGGAGCAGATTATGGTGCCACTGGAGATGAATAAATGCTGGGAAGTTTAATGCCTCTGCATAAATATAAATAGGTTTATAGAGTGCTTTTGCACAGCATTGACCCCACACTTGTAAACACTTCTGGGTGTGCTTGGCTTTGTGCGAGTGAGAGGGGAAGTCAGCAGGCGATTTATGTGCATAAAGAGCAGCACATAGCTAAGTCTGATGCTATAAAAAAGAAAAAGACACATTTTCTCCTTTAAGGCAATGAAGGGAAAGGAAAAAAGGACAAGGCACCAGTGAAGCAAAATGAATTGTGAACGTGGGGAAAAGGAAGGACTCCTATCAAGACAGCAGCACCTACATCTCCAAGCCACAGTCCCAGCAAAGTCAGACCAAGTCTGCCTCTTTGCTCACAAGTCCCAACTCTTCTTCCCATCCCAAGGCTGATGTGAGCACCCATGGGCCTGATCACACCCACCTGTGAAATTCTACCTCTTTGACGAAGAGGAAGAATAACTCATATATATAATTCATCCAATTTTAACCAAATTTGAAGAATTTCAAAGTGACCAGCAAAAGCCCAGCGTTTTCTTTCCTTTCTTCCCACTGATGACCCAACAGGCAGGTAAAGCCAGCCTAAAGCCGTAGGGCAAGATGTACAAGCCAGAGAGCAAGTGGAGGGGAAGTCCTCCCCCCACAAGAAATAGTTATGATCAATTGCTGGTAAAGAATAGACTCCAGCAGCCCCTACCTTCAGGGTGGAGGTCCTGATGGGGCTCAGCGCCATCCTGCCGGATGGCTGACCGGCGGTATACCACGTGGGCTCTCCCATGCTCCTCTGTCTCCTGCTGCCCCCTCTCCAGGGGCTCAATGAAGAACTCATTGCTGTCTGTCCGAATCAGGCCAGCCTGGACTCCACAAAGAAATAAAGGGGAAAAAACAGATGTGTTTTTATATACACATACATGTACATACACACTCAGTATACTCAGTAAAGATTGATAAGAGAACATGCATGAATCCAAAGGGAGAAAGCATCCCAAATAAACTGTCTTGTTGCTATTCCATGGGATGGACACTGGGATGGATCCATTACCATGTTCATGTATGATGACCCTTAATTTCCCCTGTAGATGGAAAACAAAAGGGGGAACAAGGAACAGAGAATGACACCAACCAACAAAAAAATGGATATAATTCCAGTTATGACTTTATATGGCTAGGAAACTCCATTCCTTCTCACCAGTGATGAGTTTTTCTGCCTACCCCTGTACATGAGGGGTACAGGCTGCAGGGGCTCCAACACCACCTCACTTCCCTACACCATGCCCATGCCCGTGTGACAGGGAGAAAACCTGCCATTTCACCAGCAAGTCTCCAGTCACAGCAAGACAGAAGGAAAAAGAAACCATCATCTCTGACCCGTGGAGTGCTTGGGAATTAACTCAGGGAAACCCTTTCAGAAGAGAAGCTGGAAAGCATTATGACTACATCTCCCTAACACGGGGAAGATGAATGAAAGGGCAAACATCGCTGGTAATGTTGTCCTGGTTACCAATCTGCTCCTAATTAACACCAAGCTCCCACCAAATCTCCCTTACATCAGCCTGAGCACTCATACCCCACAGCACCAGCCAGCTCAGACCTTGGGGAAGCAAAAGGATCACTGGGATTTGGCTTCCATCCTGCGGACAACTCCCCCCAGCCCAGCATTTTTCACAGCTCCCTCCATCACACATGCATGCTCTCCTTCCTCTGGAACTGCCCGCTGTTGAATAGCTGGAAAGCACAGACAGAACGTACGTATCTGTTCTTCCACAGCAAAGCCTTCAACAGCATGTACCTACTGGAGTCCTCATCAGGGAGGGGGTATCAGAACTGTTTTCATCAAATAAAATAGAAGATTTATATATATACTGCACAGACCAGTATGAAGACATAAGCCAGGCTCTGTAAACAGCCAGGCAAAGCTGGGGCTCTTCCAAGCCCGCCTGGGTCATTGGATCTCCCTTGCATTCACGTACTGACATCCTGGCATCAGCCAACCTGGCTCTGTTAGACTTCATCAAATTTCCTGCTCCACTTGGGTTTTATTAGCTGCTTAACTCCTCTGGAAAGCAGGTCTTTGGCTGGTTTTGTTTTACCTCCTTCCCGAGGAATCCAAGTACAGGCAGATGTGCTAGGATCAACTTGCCTGACACACGTATCTCAGGTTGTGCCCACAGGAGACATTCAGGTCACCAGGGCAGGACCTCTTCATCCACCCCCAGCCAAGGAGACAAAAATCACTGCCAAATTTATCCAGAAGTCTGGAGCACCAGGCAAAGTGGTGGCGATAAGGCACAGATCAAGGCAGAGAGTCAACCACGGGTCAGGTGCAGTGATGGCTGGGCAAGTACGTGGTGATGGGGCAGGTCTAAGCTTCTGCTCTTTATATGATAAGAGAAGGTGGGCATCCATTGCTTAATAAAAATGAGTAGCTACAAAGGGCAGAGCTCTAGGCATCTGATACAGGCATCACAAACATGCTTAGATTTTATACACATGAATTACACTGATGATTTCCCACCACATTTCCTGCTTGCACATCACCACAAACTTGGGCTGAAGCAGCACTCCTACTACTTGAATGTACCTGGCACGGTACCCTGGCCAGCATCCTATTTCAGCCTGGCAGCACAATAAGCAAACCCTGTCCCAGGAGAAGGTCTTCTGGGACACCACTGCCACCTCACAGCCCTGCCATGAAATGTTTTCACCCAGGACAAGGCACCCAAAGCCAATTTATGGGTTTACGGCAAAAGCCGGGACTTGCTGAATCAGGCAGCCAGAGAAAAGCTGTGCTGCCTTGCTGGGGCAAGGCTGGATTAAAATATGAAAGAGCCTGGTCCTGAGCCATGGCCCACCTGGGTTTTCTCTGCTCTAGCTCATGACTAATTATATATGGCTCAAGAAATAAAGCAGCCCAGACTTTCTCACCTGTGCTTTCTCCCAGAGGTGGAATGTAATAACATGCTGCTGACTCCAGCAGTGACCAACGGACAAAGTAGATACCACAAGGACTTGCATGCACATCTGATCAGAGCAGCCTCATAAATGAAACAGAAACCACAGCAGTCACCTTGGCATTTACAAAAATGAAATAATAAAACAAAGCAACCCAAACCCAAGATTGCAAGAGGCATGCACGAACCTGCTCAGCCTTAGAAAGGCACAGCTCAGGCTGTACTTCAGCATTTTGTGAAGGCTATAACTGCAGGGAAGCAGCAAGAGAGGCCAGCCACCCAAAAAGCCACAGTGAGCTTTCCTTGGGCTCTTGCCAAGAGATCAATCCCATCCTCAATGATCAATTTGCCATGTGTTTCCTGCCCTCAATTTTATTTGGTTTAATGACATCAAATCAAATGAAATCTGGCCAGGTGGGACTATCATTACTAAGATTTCTAATACAAGATGCTGTCTGCAGCTCTTGGGGAAGGTAATTTCCAATCTAGAAAATGGCCTTTTATATACTTTTTTTTTCCTTTTAAGGAAAACACCAAACTCATTTCTGCCAGCTCAAAGAAGGTAAAGTCTTCTTCTTAGCTCTCTTGTGTCTCCCCAGGCTATGGGAGAGATGAACTGGCCCCACTGGCCTGGCACCAGCCTCGCTAAGGGGAACCCCCCAGCACTCTGGGTAAAAAAGCTCCTCCACCACCGTTGGGTAAAAAGCTTCAACTCCCACAGGAATTCAGGAAATTCTGACACTTCAACACAGCTGAAATGTGGAAAAATTAATAAAACCGCTCCACTCAGCCAGAGAGGCAAACAGCGCCGAGGAGGGGGAAATCCAGCTGCGTGCATACTGTGTTATTTTTCCTACACGATTCACACTTAATTTGGACAAAAAGTCCCAGAAAGCCAGGCTGTGTGAATGCAGGCACCGTCCTAGACACCGCTCCCCTTTCTCCAGAAACTGCCCAGTGAAAGCATCGGGGAGGGATCAATAGAGGGATGCATCTGGCCTGCACTGAGTTGGTACACATCTCCTAGTAGCACAGCATGTGCTCCATCACTATCTTGGTACCTCTCTGAGCAGCACAGGCTCTGCAACTCATTTAACACAATGCTTTGCACTCCTTGATTGCTTTTCCCTGCTCTTAGAGCCAAGGCAAGGGATCTTTGGGATGTTTACAGACAGGGAGCTGCTCCATCTGGGCTTTGCCAGGTCTCTCAAGCCAGGATTCAAATACAGTTCCTGGTGGGGTGAGGGCATGAAGACATGCTCACTGCTAACTAACTAATTAGATTTTCAGCCCAAACAGAGACTGCTTTTCATCTCACTGCCAAAAATTAGGATTATCACATAGGAGAAAAGTTCTCATTTCCAAGTAAAAAAGAAAGGAGCTGAGGACAGTGCAATTTATGTAACCAAAGGGACATCTCACCCTCTGGGCAATTAAACCAGCACCTTCTTTCTTCACAAAATTAACCCTATGGCTCAGGAACTGCAAGGAAAATCCTGGAAGACAAAGCCACACTTTCTGCACTGGGCATCATTATGGGGACTCTTTCTCCCTTTGTTTCCTACTAATTGCTGTTCTGAGGGCCTTTGTGCTCTGCTTATCTGTTGCCACCCCTTCAAAACAAGCCAGGCTGACAGGGACAGAAAACACTGGTTTTATGGTTTGCAGGACTTTGGGTTTTGCTGCAAATAACCATGAAGAGCAGCAGGGAAAAGCCAGCCACAAAAAGCAAACATGGTGCCTACAGATGCTAATTCCTCATCCACCTCTGCCAGCAAAGCATGAAGGAAGCAAGGTTGACCCTACGCTGCTAAAGCTGGCATGGAAAGATGGGGTACCTTCACTGCAGTGAGATGTGTCTGATGGGGCAGATTTCTGCTTAATACTGCTTTACCAGTTAGGAATTTGGTGGCTTAGATCAGCTCTGAAATTACATTATGGACGAGAGCATCTTCCCATTCTGGTATGAGACACCTTTGCAAAGAAAAGGCTGGATTTTCATGTGTGGATGCCTGCAGCAAAAAACAGCTGGGGAAGGTGCCATGGGTTTGGCATCTCTGAAAAAAATCAGCTCACTTACATGGCTAAATATGGATTTAGGAAAGACTTAATGTGTACTCTCTTTTTCAAGAACTGTTTCTTTTTTACCCTCATTATTTATAATCTCAGTCTCCATTTATACACAGTTTAATCTCTTTGTGTACACAGCCTTCATCCACAGCATCCTAGAGCGCTTCCTATGACCAGAAAAAAGCAGCCTCCCACACATACTATACTGGGATGCAAAAGCTGCAATCCCCTTTTGAAGCTCATGGATAACTTCCAGCAGAAGTCCACAGCAATTCCAGGGTACGTACATATCAAAGAGCAACAAAGCTACCTACAGCCAGTGCTCCCCACCTTAAATTAGTCCCTATCTAGCATGATGGGAACAACAGTCCTGACCACTTGCATCTCTCCCAGATGTTCTGCTGCTTCTCTGCTGGGTCATGCTGCAGGTACAGCATGGTCATAAATACTATCCTCCCATCCCATCCATACCTATCACCACATTTTGGCTCTGTTTCTTGCTTCATTTGCTAAATCAAGCTCTTTTCACTGCTTTTTGCGGCTCCTGTTGGTCTCACAACTCCCAGCAAATATAAGCTGCAGACTAACTTAAGGCAGAGGACCATACAGCAATCTACACCAGCCAAAAAATCCATGAAAGACAGAAACCAACTGCTACATTGGAAGTATTACAAAATCCTCTTTACTGGAGGAGGAGCAGAACCCCTGCTCAGGCTCTGTCCTTCTGACCTCTTCCCCCAGCCTGCAATTGCCACATGTGCTTTGCCGGATGATGGGAAATTGCTGCTTGAGGCCAGGGCATTTACTTGTTGGCCACAGAGCAATAGATGCAATGCAGGAAGAAAAAAATTACTTTTTTTTTTTCTCTTTCCTGGTGCTGCTGAAGCTCTACATGAAGAAATAAAACATGTGCAAGACAGTACATCATCAACCATGATACTAACACCGTGTCCCAGGATAGCTTTGGAAATGGGGGTGCACCAAGACCACCCTGCAGAAGCTCTTATCATCTGCAAACAACCAAAACCCCATGCACCAGCACAACGTGGCTCGGCTAATCCCATCCTGCAGAGCAGCATCAAAGCTCCCACAGGGCTGGCTTCACCGGGGTTAATGAAGGTAAAGAAGCAGCAAGCACCCTGGGCTGCTGATCCGGGGTGAAGAGCCACTTCTTTCCATGAGCTTAAAAGAGTGGGCCTGGGGGTACCACAGATGGCAAGACAGAAACTGCATAAATCTTTGGGGAAGAGAAACCCCCTAACAACATCCTCACAGCTTCTGAGCTGTGTCAGGACATGGACTCAGCTGCCAACCGCTTCCAGCATCACTTCACTCGTGATGCCAACAGAAATGATATTTGCAATGCAACCTGCACAGTTAAAAAGCGGTTTTTCATTCCAGACACAACATTACTAGTTGCTTGCTGGAGCTATAGGAAATACCTTTCAAGCTTTCAAGCCTGCCCAAATTCACCAGCCCCAGGACCATCCATGTCACGGATAAATTTCTGCAAATTCACAGCCTCAGACAGTTCTAAAACAGCTGTTTCAGAAGGTGTGGATTGCGTGCTAAAATTGTTGGAAAATAAATAAATAAACTACTAAATGCAGGCGAAATATGTATTTCTAGCTGTGCTGCTCTGTCATTTCTGCTTGTATAGTAACACCAAGCGCTGCATAAAAAGAAAGGAATGCCAAATTGTTTGTGCTAGCTGCCAAAACTGGCTTAAGGAACTCCCAGAATAAAGCAGTTGAAAAAGAAGTATATTAAGAAAAAAAGGGCAAAGCAAAATAAGACATTTATTCCAACCCAGGAGTAATGTAAGCGATGCCAGGAGAAAACAGCAAACCCTGGCACCTAAAACAAGAATTAAATTGGCTCAAAGGAAATGTGAAGGGCAATGGGCCAAAGGTATAAAAAAAAAAGAAGTGATTCTTCAACCATATCAAAAGTAGGAAACCCACAGGCAGACCAGACGCCAGGGCTAAGGAGGTAACAGAGCCATTTAAAGTAATTAAAGCACTGTGGCAGCAAGTGATCGATGCTGAACTGGGCGCCAAAAAGCTCTGAGCATGGAACAATTAGAAAAAATAGAACGGAAGAACAAAAGAGATCCTCCAAAAAAAAAGGTGTTTTGCAACTTGTCAGCAAGACTTCATGCTAACAGTGATTTGGGGAGATCAACCTCACTCAGTCTCATTTAAGAGGAGGGAAACACAGAGAAGAAGTCCCAGAGTAAAACATGGATGAGTGAGGATGAAGCAGAACCAGCATCAGCGTGGGCAACTGTCCCAGAGGCAGAGCCCATGGGCATTATAGCACCTGACACAGCTCACCCGGGGGTAGGAGGCAGCTCAGGCATGGGGCAGGCAATTTTTTCAACACCTTCAAACAAATACAGCTGCACATACAGCAGACAGACGGAGCACTCGCACATGTAGTACCCTGCCCTGCTTACACCACAAGCCACGTGGGGAAAGAGAACCCACAGCAGCCAGCCAGTAAAGGGCAATGCACTGTGCAGACACTTAAAGCATCACCAAAAAATCAGGTTTCAGGGTACGACGATTCACCTCTTAAGAGAAAACCACACCAAAACATATGCAACATGCAGAAACTGCCCCGCCGGCCTCTTGCGCTTACCAGTCCATCGCAGTTGCTGACGGCCACAGCGGCTCCGGGCATGCCGGAGATGTCGCCGGTGAAAAGGCACCGCTGCTGGAGGGGTTCCCGGAAAAGCACCTCAAAATCCTCCTGCCACTCGGCCACGGCGCCCTGCGGCACCAGCCGCCGGTTGGGCCTCAGCCGGAGGTGCAGCTCCTTCCCAAAAACCGTGACGTTGAAGTACAGCAAGCGGCCGCCGGCCCCGCGGCGCTGGGGGGACTCATCCAGGGGGCTGCGGGGGACACGGCGGCGGGACGGGCGTGGGGCTGGGGGACAGGCGGCTGCGCCGATCCCCGCGGCCGCATCGCCGGACACCACGTGCGAGAGGAAGCGGCCGCGGCAGTCCGCGCTGAACGGGACGATCACACCATACTCGCTGAGTTTGCCGGACAGGAGGAGCTCTACGGAGGCAAGACGGAGGGAAAGGGCTCAGCCACGGAGCATCCCGCTCACGCATCGGGATTTCGGTAGCCAACCCAACTCGGGGAGCCTTTGGCAAGCCCCACAAGAACTCGATAAACCCAGCAACTGCTTTTCCCTCCCAGCGCAGCTCCGCCGTGTAGTTTTAGCCAGGCGCGTCAAACGTAGCAGAATAAACTCGGGCTGACGTGCCCCTCACGCCAGGCACGCCAACTATTTCTCGCCCAGCCTCCATCTCCCCAGTTTCCCATTGAAACCAAACCCCCCCGCCAGCGGCAGCCCTCTCCTTTCCCCCCATCCTCCGGGGTGCGAACCACCTGTCAAAACAGCCCGCATCCCGGGGACCCCGCTCCCCCCGGGAAGGGGCCGTACCTGGGGCGCTGCCGGCGGCCAGGCAGCCGTGCAGAGGGACGAGGCAGGACAGCACCAGCCGCAGATAATCCATTTGGGGCCGGCGGCGCGGCGCGGAGGGCTGCGGGGCCGGCGGGATGCGGGGCGGGCAGCGCCCGGCGCCCGCCTCCCCCCGCCGCCGCCGCCGCCGCCGCCGCCGCCGGGGTCCCTGGCGCTCCCGCCGCCGCTGCCGCCTCCGGGGGGGCCAGGCGGCGCCGCGCTGCGCGCCCGCGGCCCCCGTGCGCGGCGTGGGGCGGGCCGGGGGCAGGGTCTGCGGGAA
This sequence comes from Agapornis roseicollis, assembly GCA_002631895.1. Taxonomy (NCBI): domain Eukaryota; kingdom Metazoa; phylum Chordata; class Aves; order Psittaciformes; family Psittacidae; genus Agapornis; species Agapornis roseicollis. Next base: position 232,389 of record NDXB01011386.1, on the reverse strand, counting down.
GGGGTGGGAATTAGGGGTGTTAGCATTTTACTGGGGTTTTCTTCTTTCTATTCTTATTAATTTACTTTTTGTTATTTGATAAAAAAATAATTAAAAAAAAACCCCAGTTCTCGTGTTGCGTTTGGACGGTCCTGTTTTCGGGGGGTTAAGGAAAAAAAAAGCCTCCTCGGGCAACCGCCTCCGGCCTGCCAGCCCTCCCTCCCTACCAGCCGCCCTCCATCCCTCCCCGCCCCGCGGCCCCCGCTCCAGCCGTGCCCGAACAAAGACGAGAAGCGCCGGGAGCCGGGGGGGGAGTTGGAGCCTCCCTCCACCCGCGCTGCCCGTTTTCCTGCCCGGGGTTCTCCCCAAACCACCCCCACACCCCCACCTTCAAGCGGACCCCGCGCAGAGAAGCTCCATAGGGAGCACTTAAACTGGTGCGGCCTCATGAGGTGTAGGTAAACATCCTGTTTATACACATCTGGAGTGATGGTTTCTTTACTCTTCCCTTCTGTTTTTAGGAAGAGATACGATGGCCAAATGCTCCCGTGCGAGAACAGCCGCTGTTTTGTGGATGCTGTGTTGCTGGCTCTCCAAGGAGGGTCACCTCTTGTGTTTTACGAAGAGCATCACTAAAGCTCTGCAGCTGGGACTGTTGCACTTCATCAGGCTCCTTACTACTGCCCTTACAAGGGGCAAATAAATTAGGTAGTCCCCTAAAAAATAAACAGAATTTCAACACATCCAGCACCATGGTAAAGGTGCTTCCTTCATCACTTATTTTCATTCCAGAAGACACCGACTGCACAGATGCTTAAAGCACCACCGGAGCCCTCCTAGAGCAGGGCCTCTTATCATCTCTTGCTCAAACCTCACCTCCATCAACACAGAGGACACATTCTGGTACCCTTTGCATTTGTTGGGTCTAGCTGGTTTTTCTTTCTTCTGAATCTAATTCTGGACAGGATTTAAGGCCAGCTGCAGGGAATGGGGTGTGCTTCGGCACTAGTAATACCAGTTGTGCTAGTTGTGCATGGCTTATACTTACCTGGGGCCTCAGGGGCAGTTCAGGTTACTCTGGGCAACCCAAAGCCTGTCCAAAGAGGTAATCCCTGCCTTGAAGTCTTTGTCATCTAAACTGACACATGAGGCAGAACACAATGGGAAAGGCAAGCAGGGAAAAGGTGCCAGGCTGCAAACTTCACATCAGCTCTATTGTTAGGATTATTATTTTGGATCTCCTTGGTAGGACCTCTACTGGAGCTTTCATCTCAGCCCAGCAGCACAGCGAGGCTGGAAGTGGCAGAAGAGGACCCACAGCTTGGGGAAAGCCACCTTTGGAAAGCCCTGCTTACCTCCACTGAGGACATGGATGGATGATAGTGCTGCTGGCTGCCAGAAGAAGGATCCACAAATGAGGATAGAGAACCCCTCGGAGATGGTCCTGCTGCAGAGGTTTCTAGTGAAGAGCTGAGGGAAGTGGTAATTTGGCACTCTTCAGTCGTGTTATGCAGAATGGGTGCTGCCAAATCATCACTCTGGAGCTGGACATGAGGGTGAAGAGCCTTGCTTTCTAGCTGGGTGGCTGGGTTGGGGTGTTGGGGAGAGGAGGGGAGACTGAGGTCTCAGTGATCAAAATCTAGCCCCAAAACCCCCTTACTAAAGCCATAAGATATCTCCAGAGAAAGAAAAATAAGCTTACTTCAGCTAGAGAAAGAGAATTTCAAGTTGAAAAAACAGGTTTTATTCCCCAGTGTAAGGCTTTGCCTGCTTCTGTTGCATAGTGCAATATATAGTTGAGCAGAAGAAGTGATGTGTAGGAGAATCTTTGCATGAAAGATAGAAAAAGAATTTGTGCTTCAAGCATTTTAGGTGATTTAGGCAGATACGGACCCATTAGAGCATTAAAGCTGGAACAAGCCCTTATTATGACTAAATAGATTTATGATGAAACATGTAATAAAGAGCATACTTTAGTTGTGAAGAACAGCTCCACAAAACATCATTTAATTACTTTTCTTCAGAGACACAAACTATCAACAAGAGCCATTAACTCATCCAGTCTCTCTAGACCATTAATGCTTCCCTGATGTTACCAAACCATTTGCTTTGGCAGCGTAAATTTGGCTGAACAATGATGGCCATGAACTGACATGCAACTCCCCCCATAGGTGCACCTTCTAAAGGTAATAAAGAAATGGGTTTGGGTACTGATCTTGTAACCTGCTTGTAACTTGTGCATGGTGAGAAGACAATCTCTGTGGGGATCTCTTGAACTCCCAGACACTGAGCTTTCATTTGTCACCCTCACAGTGGCATCACCCTTCACAGCTGTTGGTTGTATTTGCATGAAATATTAAATAATTAAGCACTGCAAGTGGATTTTTGTGTTATCTCTACCAATACACCATCATTTAAAAAGAAAAAGCTGTTGTTCTTTCCAGTGTATTCCCCAGTTCCCAGCATAAAAAGAGGAAGGAAGAGTGAAAAAGCAAGGCAACTTTAGGATATTTCTTGCTAGGAAAGCTAAATCAAGATCTGCAACAATTTAATTTTGTTACAATAACAGAGAGCATAATAATAAAGCAACCATATTGTAGCATCACCCCAAGTGGAACGGAAGTCACACAGGGGCAACCCTCGGTGTCCCCTCACACCCCAGAAGAGACTTGGCCAAGACAGCAGGGCAGGTACCTGGACATCCCAGCTTCTTTTCCTTAAGGCATTCATCCTTGCCCCCCCCCAAATCCTGCAACACCCCATTTCATCTGCAGCTGAGGAGAACAACCCCTGCAGTGACCCCCAGCCTTTCTGCCTCCTGTTTTGTCATTTTCTCCCTTCCCTGCTTGTCCTTCCCTGTTGTTTTGGCTCCTCTATTCTCCTCTTTGTCTCCTAGCTTTGCCTTTCCCTTCCTGGCTTTTAACGCTACCAGACCCTTCTCCTGTACTTTAGGCTTAAACTTTTCCTTTCCATTTTTGAGTTCAAATGGAGACTTTTCCTGTTTTCCCCTCCTCAAGTACTATTTTATCTCAAGACTCCATTTCCTCCATTGATATCACACTTTGTAATTCTCCTTTCCAATTCAACAGGCGCTTCTCTTCTCAGCCCTGAGATTTGCCAGTGACATCTTTTGGGTGACCTACACATATATTAGGTGACCTCTAGGTTTAAGGAGGAGCAGCTTTTCTTTCCAACTTCTGGAAATGAAAGCTGACAACAGTTCCTTCTTTTAAAATCCCAAATCAGACTTCTTTCCCTCTGGGAGACTCCAACGTGTATTTCCAAAGCCTGACTTTTACCTGCTGGTACCAGTCCTGAACAAATGCAGTGTGACCGAGCCCTGCCCATTCCAGCCAGGTATATCTCAGAGCCAGAGCCCAGGCAATGTGCCCCAAATCTCAGTGCAGGGTGGTGGCCCCCTACCAGCAGAAGGTGCACCTATTGGCCCCTAAGTGCAATTAATCCTCAATTTGAGGGATGGGGAAATCTTCACACCAGGCTGGAAGGGTTTCTTGCAAATAAATAAATAAATAAAATAAAACCACTTAATTTGGTCTGGTTCTTATGTTTTTACGAGTGCTGGTCGTTTTGCTGAGCCATGCAAGCCTCCTGGAGGGAAGGGCATTAGGTCAAATAAAATCACAGCAATCTCCAGCAATTACCTAAACTGGCTTTTCCAACCATAGTATCATGAGTTTAGAAGCCAGGAGCTCAGGATCTACCAGAGCAAGGAGTGAGGGCTGTATTTCCACCAGTCACCACGTTTCTCTTCACAGATATTTAAAGCTTCTGTTGTTAATCCAAAAGGCTATCAAACAGCTATTCCTGCACTCAGATTGTGTAATCACCAGCCTCATCCTCACAATGGGCTGATTTCTTGCAAGAAGTGGTAAAAATGGCAGAAAAAAAATAAAAGAAAGAAGGAGGATAATAGCATTTCACCATCCAGTTGGTTTAATTTGTGTTTTTGAAAGCGGCTACAAGAAGAAAGCACACCTGGGAGAGATGGACTAGCACCCAGGGCACAGGTAACACAGTCAAGGGAGCATGGCCAGGGATTCTACCTGCCTCTCCCCATCCCAGGTGCAGCACACATCCATGCACAGAGAAGGGCAAAGGTCTGAGGCAGTGCTTGGTGATCAGGGAGACATCCAAAACCCCACTGTGCAGGGACCCAGGGAATGCAATCCCGCCCACCCCCCTCCACTCCCCAAACCAGAGGGATCGAAGCAAAAGCAGCAGCAGGCTATGGGTGAGCGAGCATGACCTCATCCCTCAGACACGCAGAGCTGCCATGAGATTAAACCAGAAAATAGTCACTGCTGCAGTGCCGGCGGCAGAAGGGGAGCCTCACTCCTAGGAGAAAAAAGCCCCCTGTATGTCTTTCCCTCCCTCTCTAAAGCCATCCCCAGCTGAAGCAGGAAAAGACATCCCTTTTCCAGTATTTCATCTCTTTTGGGAGTGCTACTAGAAGGCCACGAAGGAAGGTCACAAAGATGCCATACTCATCTGGGAGAAAAGGAGGAGAAGCACAAGCCCTGCTTTTGGAGGCAGAGAGCTGACAGGCACATCATCTGGTCTCCTGCTGCCCAGAGGCAGGATTGTTCCTGACAGCTCTCTCCCTAATCCGTGCTTTAAGACCTCCAAAGATGGAGGGAGCCTCCACAAGCCTCCAGGACATTTTTTCTTTTCTGTGTCTTGCTTTTCTTAGCTTAGACAGTTTTTCCTCCTGTTTAATCTGAATATTTCTTGCAGCTACTTACACCAAGGAATTTTTGTGACATTTGCCTGGGTTTTCTTGCCTTTCCTACTACTCCTTCCCCACACAAAGATAGCTGTCATGCTCCTCCACAGCCTTCTCTGATCGCCTCTGACCTCTCCCTATTCAGGCCAGTGCTTTCCCTAGTTGCAATGCCGAACTCATGGTGCACCCTGAATAAAATCCAATTAGCTGTCCTAATCCTCCACAAAGGTCTGGGGATCCGACTTAAAGGCTTCTGGGCTTTTCCTTCAGAAGTGCAAAAGCAAAGCCATGCCCATCTGCCATGCACACCCTTGGGTCTCTTGCACACAAGCACCCACAACACCCATGCACAAACTCAGAGCCACAGGCTTTGCTCAGGGAAATTACTAATGCAAATATGCAGCTGCCACCAAACTCCTCCTGCTAACATCCTGGAGATGCTGGATGCTATTACAAAGCCAAGCAACAATGGCAGTGACTGCCGAAGTTTTCCTGTGAGGCCCCAGACATGTTTGGCACCATCACATTTTTGCAAGTTGAGACTTCACTGCAAACTGGAAAACCAAGTTCTTTGCGTGGATTTAGCACCTTGGAACCAAGTAGCACATGGTTCTGTGGATTTCTGGGAGGACTCAGGCTCTCAATGCCCTTTTCCAAGACCCACAAGGGAGAGCTGGGTTTCCAGAGTGGCTAGACAACTGGGGTGAGAAACCACAGTGAAGCATGCAAGGTCACACTCTCTTCCCATCACTGGCCACTCAGCAGCCCATGTCTGTGGCCTCATAGCATTCTCAGTGAGGTCAGCATCCCATGAATACATGGTGTGAGGCCATTCCCCTGCAGTCAATGAACCCTGGAAGTAGCTGGCCAACAAACAGCATCAAATTATCACAGGAAGGTGGGGATAATGCATGAAGAATGACAGCAAGAACCCTCTGTGGAGCAACAAGTTCCCATACAGAAAGACACCCTGCACCAAGATGGGTATGGAGCCCAAATTCTACTGCATCGTGTGTCCTCCTCACGGCAACCAGGCAGCATTTGCTGAGATGAGAGACTGCACCCAGCCCGATATGAGGGGAAGCATTTTTCCCTCATCCCACCTAACTGCAGCATGCTGCGCCTCTTGGCATCACTTCTCCCACAAGCTAGGATCAGGCTCATCCCTAAAGCACACCTCCTAACAAAGCACTCAGTTACAGCTGCATCTCCAAATTCCTGCAAGATATTTGCCTTGGCAACATCTCTGGGAGGTTTTTAGGGGCTGGGAATCTCCCCCCTTAGTCCTCTGGCCACCCAGGGATTAACAGGCAAGCTTGGGAAATGAAACCATAAAGCTGAAAAGGAATAAATGAGCCAGAAAGTGGAAGTCGACGCCGGGCCTGGCTGATGGGAGATGCTGAACTGCAAGTTACGGGATGGTGAAACAAGGTCAGTGAGATTTATACTGACAGCCTTGGACAGCTTCCAGCCCCTACTGTCAGCGGTGAAGACTTGGAAAGGAGGAGGGAAAAAGTTGCTCTCCTTCTAGGAACCACGCTGCAAGGTTTGTGGGGAAAGCTCCGCCGGCGTGGCTGGGTCACGGCGATAGGAAAGCAAACAATAACCCCGAAACAACCCTGTTTTCCAATTCGGCAGGTGTTGAACTCCAGGTTAGTGGGACTGCAGAGGAGTTCAGGCATTCAGCACCACCTCCGTTTAAATAAGCCATCCGCCCAGCCAGACCAGATGCCTGGGTGAGGGGCTCCCCACTGTGACAGGCGGAAACCTATTTAACCACTCTTTCCCAAAAACACTGTGCCTACATAGAGGCTTAAAGCTGCCTGATCACTGCGGCATCCAAGAGAAACACATATACCATAGCCTTGGGACCTAGATGACTGTTAAAGCCTCTCATGCTGGCCATGGCTTGGACCACCTACTGTCTGGGGGACACGATGCTGATGGCAGCATCACCCTCATCCCACCAGCATCACTTTGTCTCTGCGGCTCAGTGCAGCAGACAAGCTGTCCCTGCCAAAATAGGCACCCATACCATGGGGCCATGCTGGTGGGAGGCATCCATCCCTGCCTGCTGTCTTGACATCCCCAGCCCTTCCCTTTATTTACAGCAGGATTTTTCCCACTGAGGCCTAACACAAACTAGGTTAACTTTACCCAGCATCCCTCCAGCTGCATCTTCCCCTCTCTACACATTGACCATCTTATTAATCTTTAATCACCCTTCTGCTAAAATTAAGCTTACTGGCGTGTAAACCCCAAATATTTCTTTTTTTTTTTCTTGCCTCTTCAAGCTGGCTACTGAGCATTTCCCTGTCCCCCTGGGCCTCACTCATTCACATGGCCAACAGTTTTCATTCCAGCATGACCCCTGCCAGCCAGTGAGTACTTTTGAGTGAGTCTCATTGAGCCCTATTCCCTCTTTTAGCGCTTTCAGCTTGAGCTGGGGAAAATTAATTTTTCAGTGGCATGGGGCCAGAAGCACCCTGGGGTGGTGGACAGCCAGGAAACAGGTTTGGTTTATGCTTGTTTTCCTGCCATATTCATGGGTCAAGTGTGTGAAAGAGAGGAGGAAAGTCAGTTCATGCCTGGGGACCATGGTTTGTACACACTCTGCTGCAAGAAAAGAGCTAATTCTGATGCTTTGCAGGATGCTTCCAATCCTTTATCCACAGCGATGATTTTCCCTCTATGCAGGATAGAGTTTGCATTGCTTCTCTGGATTTGGCCAAAAATCTGCCTTTTCCGGACCATCACCTTTCAACATGTGATTTATTCCAGTCACCGCAGCACACCCCATACCTACTGCTCCACTCCCCAGAGTGATGCGGCTTGGCCCTGGCATGAGCTATGCTCAGGGGTCTGATGAGACTGGGAAGGCAAGAATGGGGGGAAAGTTTATGGTGCTCAGAGGTCTGCTATTGTGCCTATATGGATTTTATTTTTAGTTTTCCAAGCCCTGGCTCTGCAAAAGCATCTTAATTATTATTCTTCAACTATAAAATGAAACACAGATGCACTCTCTTTGCAGAGGTCCAACAGTTTCGTCGGAGGGTTCTGCTAGAGAGGTTCATCATAGAAAGAAAAACATGGAAATAATTATTTTAAAAGCCATTATGTCAGAGCCATTCACAGTGGTCCCGTGCCAGCACATGCCTCCCCAGCACCGCTTTCAGCCCGGCCTGCTGACAGCAACCCTGAGCTCAGCCTCTTCCTATGCACCCTCCCTGCTTCAGTAAACAGAGAATTTATCACTCCAGGCCCCCAAACACACTCTATTTTCACTGATGGTTAAGGAATACTCCAAGTCGGTACTTGAAAAGCTGATGTGTGTGGGACTTGGGTATGTTTGCCATTTCATATCAGGCAGAGCTGCCATAGCTGGGTTTTTTCCCATATAAAATAGGGGAAAAGTGGTTGTTTGTTGGGTTTCTTTTAAACACAGCCCCAAAACCCCTGATACCTGCATTGATTTAGCTGGGGCTGTGGCAGGTTTCCCCTTGCAGTCCCACGTGCCAGTGGAATATTGGCTTCTTGATGTATTTTCCCTTTTCAATGCATGAAAAAAACATGAAGACACATGAATTTAAGCTTCCAAGGATTTCTGCTCACCCATAAGTGGGGGGAAAGTCCTGGCTAAGGCATGAAGAGTCCTATTCCTCTTATCTCTGTTAAGCCCAAAGAGGGGTCCCTTTGCCAGGGCCCTCATCTGATGCAAAGATGCAGAAAGGGAGAATCTGGCTAAGAGCAGCTGTATTTTTGCACATTTCTGAGTAGAAGAAAAAGGTCTAGTGATAATTTTAACGAAATAAAGGAGTTCCCATAGGCTAACTTACTCAGGGAGAGTTTCAAGGGAGAGCAGTAAAGTTGAGGTGCGGTCTTTTCCACCTTTCACACCCATGCAGTGGATTTAAGTACTTATTTATTGCACATGTTTATTGTATGTACTATTCTGCCAGAAAATAAATTCTGGCAGAAAGGTTTGCTTTTTCTGGAGGGAAATAGCTGATCTAAGGGTACACATGGATGAACATGGTGTAATTCTCCACTGAAGTATTGCTCACAACAAACAAGCTTCATTCAAACACAAAGGCTGAGCAGTGAGGAAGCACATTCGTACCCACTGCATAGCAGCAGTGCCCTTGTATCTGCAAGGAATTAGGGTGTACCTCCACTTACAAGGCAGCATTTGACCCTGAACTTCCAAGAGATCGAGTCATGGGATTTTTATTCCGTTCCAAAAAGGTTTTCCTCTATTTTTTGATAAATATGTTATATTAAATATGTTTTAACAGTGATTTAAAAGACAACTTTTATCCCTGTATAGATAGTGAATGCCATTTAGCACTACCAATGCTTACAGGTTAATCATGTCATTATATATAGGTGGGGGTTTTAACTATACTCTTATATGTGGCCTCTGCTATGAGAAAAGAGCACACATTCTACTGCAGAGAACAACCTGGAAAGGACATATCAGCATACACCAAACCCTTAGGGATAGGAAGGCAAATAGAAGCATTAACTATAAGCTTATCCATTTTAAAAGTAATCTCATTAGCCAGTAGCAGAGCACAGCTACAAAAGTCACCGTTGCCACGTTACCCACATGCTGCAGCCAGAAGGAGGGGAAAAGAAGCAATAAAATCACTCACTGCTTTTACAACAATGGAACTGAATTCCCAAACTAGCCAAAAAAAACTTTTTGATGACAATCCAGGGTATTTTGGCATGCAGGAGCAAGCATCCCTCCTTCACTCCTTGCTCAAGGCTTCCTGAGCAGCATGGGGAGAAATACAAACCTCACTGCTCTGCATATAGAAGTTGAGGGGCTTCTGGTGCCCCCAGCTTTGGGTTACAGCTTCTAGGGAGGGGTGTAAGACAGGTCACACCTGAAGACAATTTGCCCTCTCTCAGCACAAATGCCCCTAAAGCTGAAGGTCCCAGTCCTGTGGGGAAAGAGTCACTGATAGGGGTGCAGTACCCTCATTTCTCCGGGAGAATGATGTGGCCCAGCCTAGTGCACTTGGGCAAGGCTCTGCTAGCATGGCAGGCTTTAAATTCACTCCTCCAGTTATATATATATATAATATATATGTATTTTCTCTGGCACAGGCCCACTAGCATTAGTTCTTAAGGCAGCTGTGGACGCCTGTTCAAAATGCTCCAGCCCCACATCTCATCTCTTTCAAGCTGCATCAGGGTTCTTGCCACAAAGACCATTTTCAAAGTCATGAATAACTTTTTCCATAGGCAGAGTAAGGGGTGAGTTTGTTATTTTACATGACATTAAGAGTTTCCATGACCCACCCCAGTCTGTGTGTACAAACATAGATGCAGCAGTGGGATGCCAGGTGATTTCTCCCCTTGCCCTGCAGTAACTTGGAGCCCATGGAGCCCAGCTCTGCACCCTTAGGCAGCCTGGACATTGCAGCGCTAAAGTGCTGGCTGTTGTGGCTGCAGAGCCAGCTCCTTCCCTTTTTTCCAGGATTGTGCAGGGTTTGGGAAAAAGGGCTTGTAAACAAAGCAAAGTTCCAAAAATGGTTGATGATACCCAGAGCTGTAGGGATGCCCTGTGTCCCCCAATGGAAACAAGATGCAGACTCATGGTGAACACAGAGATGTCATACTATCTGCTATATGGATGGATACTATACCATTAGGCCAGTATAGCAGAAAGGCAGCCAGGAATCCATGTTTATTGCTCTGAAATCAGTCCTTTAGGACTGTGGGCTGGAATTTAAGTATTCACTTATCTGCCTTAAAATTACTTAAGGCCCCCTAGGCTGTATTCCTGCACTTAAAGCCCTGAACAAGAAGGTGAGAAGAAGAGAGCAGAAAAACCAACCAACCAGAAAACATTATAATGCAATTAACCAAGAAGAAAAACTACAGAAACAAAGAAACCTGCAGAAAACTGGTTTTCATGAAAATCAATCAATAAGCAGTTCTTCCATGGGCTTTCCCCAGCCAAGCAAAGCTGGCTCTGAAAAACCAAGGTAAACAGGAATCAGTACTAATAAAGAGGTGAAAATAATAAAGGTTTGTTTCACTCCTTGAACCTCACGCTAAGCGATTTCCAGTGGAAAGGTCAGCTAACAGATCCAGCCAATGGAAAACAGCATCTTTGCTTTAAACATGAAAACACCCTTTGAGTTTCTCTTTTTGTAAGTATTTTCGTCCACAGAGCCCTTGGCCAATGCCTCCCTGGGTCAAATCACGCCTCCTGGCAGGGAATATACCCCAATGAGGCTGGAGATCAGCTCATTAACCCCATCTTATTAATAGCTGGTTTTTAAATAGATCTTTGTATTATTTATATTATATAGAATAAATGTGTGCTATATTTAATATAAATACATTCTATAGAATTACAGAATGTATTTTATATTGTACAATTAAGTCAGATAATATACACAATTTATATATACACAATATATGCTATACAATGTGTAGCATAATACACATACTATATACAATTATTATACTATTACTCTATATATTATAATAATTATATATATTGTATATAGTAAAATATTAGATACACTCCATAATTTTACTTTGTTCTCTCTATATATGAGATATATCCCCCCATTTGCTTTGCTTCTTGCTGAGCGCTTTCAGAACTGTGGATCTTTTCCTTGGAAGTGTGGTTTCAGTAGGCAGGGCTGAGGGACAGAGCTGGGGCAAGCATAGCCCTGTCACCCCCAGTGACCCCACAAGCCTTTTGCCATCTGTGAATGGTAAAACCATAGCTCAGATCAGAGGTGCTGAGCCTACAGAGGATGCTGAGGCTAGGGAAGTCCTGCAGTTCAGGATGGATATGCATGGCCAAGTATCTCAGCAGAGCTCAGTGTTGCATCCATAGCTGGTAAAGAACAATGGGAAAGACTGAAACTGTGACCCAAATTTGCAAAAAAAACCAATTTACGGCAGGATTCAGGATAGAATTGAGGTAGACCAGGTCACCCAGCACAACTTTGAGGATGCTGTGCCCCATCTTCCAGGCATTCCCCCCTCACTGGGACCCCCCATGACTTCTCCCAGCCTTGCACTGATTGCTTCAGCTGGAGCAAACCCCTCTGAAACCCATTCAGAGCCAGGTTTGACTTATCATCTGGGAAAGGGAGCTAGGTTTCTGCCTCCCAGCCTGGGGAAAAGAAGAAATAAATAAAGCATGGTTGTTTTTTTCACATTCAAACACATTCCCATCTCCAAGGCATTTTTTTTCCAGGCAATTGCTTTTACCCCATGTTGGAAATTGCTTGTTAGGATGGTGGGAAAATGGAAAGCAGCTTTTGAGCCCCCAGGTCCAGGTGACGCAAAGCTCCAGCCTTCATTACCAAGATTAAAGGAATTGGGATTTCCTAAGCAATTAAAACCCCTGCCTAATTAAGTCAGGGCTATTAAGCAGGACTTCCAAGGGTTGTGGCTGGGGGCAGGAAAAGGGGATGAGTCTGCAGCATGGCTGATAAGCAATTACCTGCATTCTCCTTTGCTAAGTAAGGCAGAATAAACAGAAATGTAGTGTGGCTCTGCAAAGGTGGAAAGCACATTCTTGCAGATTGCTAAGTCAACTGTCCTACCACATCAGTAGCAAATTATCCAAGCACTGAAATACCTGGTGGGGACTAAATATTCAGGCAGGTATTTCTGCATTAAACAAAACCAAACCAACCAACAAACATGCAGTTAAGTAAAAAAACAAGGGACCCCTTTGGCACCGGGGCTCTCACAGCCACTGCAGGAACCACACCAAGGTTTAGGAAAAAGCATCCCTGCGATTTAAAAATATCATTTTTCTTTCCACCCTCCACCTTTGAATTTCTGCCGCCTGCACCTCCCGCCACTGGCAGCAGATGAAAGCAGCTGCTAAGAGAGGTGGAGCGTGTGCTACTGCTTTTGTACTTCCTATCCTATTTTATCATCCTTCCATCCAGGATCCCGCCTGTATCAGCAGCTTCCCCATCTCCCCCTTGGCTGCCAGGCTCCTCTCCCCCTGCTGCGAGGGAAGGGGGGCACTGGGGCCCTCATTTGCATAGTTTTGATTAACTTTATTCTTCACTCTTCCCTTTCTCCTTTCCTTAAGAATAATTAAATACAAATCTCATTAAGTATACTTTTAAGTCTACTTATTGCTGAACAGCTAAACCTCCCCAGAATCACCTTGGCACTGAAAAAGGCAGGTCCTGGAGGGCAGCAGGGACCCCCAAACCTTGTGCCATGCCTGCCTTTCCCCCAGCCACATCTACAACTAAAACAGTTGGGAAGAAACAACAAAGATGCTGAAATCTTCAAAACACCCCAGTCTGCAGTGATAGGGATCTCTGTGAGTTCTAATCCAGGCTACAAGTGTTATGGCTCCAGATATACACATATATGCACACAGAGGCCTAAATACATAACTCTGTGTGTGTATATATTTATTTGTATATCTGTGCATATATATATATATGCATATCTATTTACGGGTGTATATAAATATGTATGTATGCATGCATATGCTGCACTGGTTTAGGGAGAAAGTGAGGACAGTCTCGAAGAATGTGGCACGATTCCATGCATCCACCAGATTCAGACAATGGCATCCCAGCCTTTCAGAGCTGTTTTTCAACGCACACCGCCCCCCGCTCACAATCAAGCACCTGCCCAAAAGGGTTAATTTTTAATTTACAGTATTTTTATTGCGTCCAAAAGAACCCCAGAAATTCTCCCATCCCAAGGCAGTTTTGGGGCTCGCCCCTCCCTCCCCACACCCCCACGTTTTGGGAAAACAGTCTTTTTCCTCTGCCCCATCAGGAGAAAGCAGCGGGGGACCCCCCCTGCACCCCAACCTACACAAATTCCCCACGGAAAGGGCGGGAGGTGCTCCCCTGCGCCTGCCAGCGGCCCCGCAGTGTGCACAGGGGCTTGCCCTCCAGGCTCTCCAGCTCAGGGAAGCCCAGCTGGTTCAGGATCTCGTAGACCCCAGCCACTGCTGCCACCTGAAAGCAGAGGGAGAAGAGAGATTTAACTCCCCTGGCATCCTCAGGATGCTTTTGCTACCTCCTGGGTGAAGATGCATGGAGAAGGTCCCCAGCATCTTCCCACATCCAGGTACCCCCCTACCCTCCCACCCCAGCTTTCCTTGATGGAACCATTTATACATTTTATAAGCGTATTCCTTGCTGCCGGGGTCAGCCATCACAGGGTTTGTTGGCTTTGGCACCCTTCTGGCAAAAAGCTACAATGGTGCCTTGTTTTTGCTAAAAACGCAGGGATTATGCAGCGGGGAAGGGTGCTTTTGGGGTCAAAGGCTCCTTGTGTATCTGCAGGTTGGGTGTATATCCCCCCCTCCAGCAAATAAGGGGGACAGGGGGTTGTTGTGGTTTAATCCCAGCCAGTAACTCAGCACTACCCAGCTATTCCGTCATAACCCCCCTTCCCTCCTCCAAGTGGGACAGGGGGGAGAGTTGAAAGAATGTAAATCCCACTGGTTGAAATAAGAACAGTCCAGTAACTGAAGTATAATAGAAAACTGCTACTACTAATAATAACTATGGAAATAAGAAGGGGAGAGGATATAAAACTGAAAGGGGAAAGGAAAAAAAACCTCAATAAACACAAGTAATGCATAATACAATTGCTCACCACCTGCTGACTGATACACAGCCCAACCCAAGCAGCAATTTCCTATGCAGGTCTCTTGACCTTACTCCATTTTATGGCAAAACCAGCTTTCAGCAGGATTTGGATTATTTTCCTCCCTTTCTCAAAGACTTCTTCCACTGTATCACCCCACACAATAATGTCATCAATGTATTGCAGGTGTTCTGGAGCTTGCCCCTGTTCCAGTGCAGTCTGGATCAGTCCATGGCAGATGGTAGGGCTGTGTTTCCACCCCTGGGGCAGTTGGTTCCGAGTGAACTGCACACCCCTCCAAGTAAAGCAAACTGTGCCCTGCACTCTGCTGCCAAAGGAACTGAGAAAAATGCACTAGCAATATCAATTGTGGCATACCACTTGGCTGCCTTTGACTCTAGCTCATACTGAAGTTCTAGCATGTCCAGTACGGCAGCACTCAATGGTGGTGTGACTTCATTCAGGCCACGATAGCCTACTGTTAGTCTCCACTCTCCATTAGACTTTCGCACTGGCCACATGGGGCTATTGAAGGGTGAGTGGGTCCTGCTGATCACTCCCTGACTCTCCAGTCTACGGATCAGCTTATGGATGGGAATCAGGGAGTCTTGTTTGGTGCGATATTGCTACCAGTCCACTGTTGTGGTTGCTATTGTATTGTGCATCGTGTGTTTATTGGGGTTTTTTCCTTTCCCCTTTTAGTTTTATATTCTCTCCCTCTGTTATTTTCCCTATTATTAGTAGTAGCAGTAGTTTTATATTATACTTTAGTTATTGGACTGTTCTTATCTCAACCCATGGGGTTTACATTCTTTTGATTCTCCTCTCCATTCCGCCCAGAGAGGGGAAGGAAGAAGGTGAGCAGACGGCTGCATGGTGCTGAGTTACTGGCTGGGCTTAAACCATGACAGGGGCAGATGTAAACCATGCATTAAAGATGCATTTAAACCCATGCATCCAGCCAACAGCAAGCATCACACATCTCCACTAAAAGATGGTCCAGCCCCAGCCACCACCTCCTGATGGGCAATGTAAACACCAGCATAACCGAGATGCTGGGGAGGGCACTGGCCATCCAGCAAGATGGGGAAGGGGGGGGACAGTGAACAGAGCTGGAAGCCACCGCTTTCATCTCCCGCCCGGCAGATCAAACATGCCAATATGAATTAGTGGTGCTGACAGACGCAAGTGAAGGGACAAGGTTTTTTCCCACAAAGGCAGGCACTGCCTGCTTACCACCGTGCAAACCCAGGGACAGAAAAACTCATCTCTGCATCATAATACAAACAAATAATAAAAATAATTAATAAAATAATAACATTTAAATAATGAAAAAATAATAAAATACAGTGATAAACATCAAATCAAATATAAAACATACTAACATAATTCAAATTACTGTGTCCCCAGCTTTCCTTTCTCCCCTTTAAATCTCTTGTGCAGAATAACCCTCCGGGGAGCAGCACACATACCTCCTATGCCCCCCATCATTTGTGCCACCTCCAAAGTCCCTTTTCCAGGTCTGGAGTGTCTTTCTGCTGCAGATTTACACCCCCTTCCATGACTGAGTACAATGCAATGTGCCCTGAATAAATCCAGAGCCTACATCCCTCTGAGCAGGAAATATGGGTAATTTAGGGTCTTTAACCAACCCCCCCCTTCCATTTTCTCAGCTGATTCCCAGGTCCCTCAGACGCTCAGTGCCCTCCATCCCCTATGCCACCTGCCCCAGTCGGGCAAGGCAAAGCAGGGCTGATTTTAGTTATTCTTTCATTTTACTCCCTGACCTGTTTGGCTAGGATATTGTACTTTTAATATGCTGCAAAGAAACCAGAGGTGGGCTTGGATGCAAGAAGAGCCAGCCAAGCTAACCAAGCCAGGTAGAGGGGTCTGGGGCAGGGTTGCTTGGTGGTCTCCCAGCCCCAAATGCTGCAATCACAACTGGCAGATCACAATAAACCCTGGGAAGCTCAAAAGAGGAAAAAAAGGCAAATTTGAGATGAGAGAGCACCCCATCCATCTGCTAGGATACCACCTAGCTGCAGTGACCTGCCTGGCTTTCCATGAGAGCCACCAATCTGGTGACACAGGATTTAATCAAGACCAAAGGGACACACACAAAACCCCCAACAACTATATGGAAATCATATATAAAATAAGAACAGGGCTCTACTTCCCAAATGAGCAAGGATTTGGTGGCAGCTTAGGTGGGGAAAGGCTCACCTCATGCATCCAGAGGCTGAAGGGCCGCTGCCAGGAGTCCTTCTTGTCAAGATGCAGGTAGGCATTGAAGAGGATCAGGTAGATGTAGCGCTCCAGGTACTGCAGGCTCCTCAGCTGCAGCATCCGGGTCTCCTTCTCATCCTTGCCAGACTTCCCCTGGAAGGAGCAAGAAACTGGCTGAGATGCCTGTGGCACTCACTTTGCAAAGGCACCTGAGAGGCAGCTCCTGCACCCAGTCCTCATCCATGGTCCTGCCCTCCAATCCCACACAAGAGGTTTGGTGGTGAAGGATCCATGAGGACCTTTTGTGCTACGAAAAAGCCATATATACTGTTACGCACCGGTCCTCCAACAACATTATCCCCAGATCTCAGCCCAGGGTGCAGCCCCTACCTTGCCTCCAGCTGCTAAGAGAGGATCACTCTGGGGACAAAAGTAAGTGTCTTCTTCCAGCCCGCTCCCACTGTGGCCTGGCAGTCCAGGCTTTCATTACCTTGTGGTTTCCAGCACATAAAAACTTCCCCTTTACCAGGCAGACCTCAAAAATAGATGAGGGACTGCTGAATGTGTGGGGTGTGTGCCCAGGAGCCAGGAACAGATGTCCACATGCAAACCATACCCAAAACCATGAGCTCTGGGACTGCAAAGCATTTCCCAGGGAAAAACCCCCGTCAGAGTCAGCCTCCACCACTGAAGAGAAGAGGCCATAGCAGCCACCCAGAGCCCCACCCTTAGGCTGGTGACCATTGCACCTCCTATGACTAGTGTATGTACATATAATTATGCTATTATTACAGCTATTATTTTAAGAACAGATAATCCCTGCAGTGATGCCCCTTCTGGGAATTAATATATAATAAATAAGGAATAAACAGTCAGCCAGCATAAGAGCCCTTATCCCACAGTGAACCCTGCAGACCACCCCCAAAGAATAGGAAGTCCTTGCTCCAGTGTCAGCACCAACCTGCTCTCAGCAACAAGCCCTCTCTATTTTCTCTAGGTCCTTCCCCAGTCACTTGTTACCAGGGAACACAAACATTTCCACCATGGACTTTTTTAAACCACATTTTGTTCAACCAACTTGTACCCGCTTGTGGCAGCAACAAGCAAGCGGTTCTGACCTTGAAAAAGGTGTCTTTTCTGTATTTGAACAGCAGATCCTATTACTATTATACTATTATTTATCATATTTTTATATTATTCTGTTTAGTTTTATTTTACTATCCTATTATTTATAATCTTATTATTTCCTATTATTTAATTTTATTCTATTTCCTTATTATTTATAATTGTATTATCCTATCATCTTCTTATATTCTCCTACTTTTTTTCCTTCCAGCTAGGGGTGGGAAGGGGTAGGAACAAATCAAAGCAAGTACCAGAGCACCATGTCTTTCCCTACTTCTTGCTCTAACCCTGCAAAGTATCTCTGGGAAGGCTCCCACAGCTACAAAGCAGCATCACCCCCACACACAGAGCAACCATGCCATGGCACTGCTGGTTCACCCAAACCCCATGCTTCTTTCTCTAAACACTAACCATGGCTTAATTAGAAGCCTAGAATGTACAATTTCTGTAATTCTCTTCAAGCTGCCCATCACTGGGGGGAAAAAAATACAATAAAAAAAAAGTGAAAGCATTTGCACATGCCTCCCCTGGTCCAGCCAAATCCAATGGGATGGATGGAGCAGCCAAGAGGAAACACAAAATGCAGTGACAAAAGTCTCCTCCCAGGACAGAGGGTGCAGGAGAAGTGGATGACTCCCTCCTTATCTCACTTTCCCACTGAGCTGCCAGGGTGAGTTAGATACAGCCAGCCCAAAAACAGGATACGGCCCAGGAACACCCATGTGCTGGTCCTGACCGTCAAGAGCCAGGAAGAGGGGCAAGGAGGTCGCGGGAATTGTCTTCTGACAAAAACCCACACCAGGAGCAGCCCAGCAAGTCTGCTCTGCTGAGCTCTTCCTCCTGGGACCCGCAGGGCTGAGTAGGGGCAGGAGGCAGCAGCAAGGCAGGGATCATTCTGGGTCACCGGAGAACATAATTAAATCCACAAGCAGGCACCCACTAGTTTAGCATGGGAGTTTTTAGCTCTGCAGCAGCAAAGGATGCAATAAGGTAGGTGAGACTTCTCACTGACTACATGGCCACCTCCCCGTAATACATAAAGAGGGGGGAATAAAATTACTTATCCCAAATAATTTCACAGTAGTTATTGCTTTAAATAGTCAGGTCCCCAGTGGTTTGTCACACAGAGCTCAGGTTTTCTCTCCCAGCCCCCCAGAAAAGCAGATGACCCCATAAACCAGGAGGCAACAGCCCAGGGAGCCTTGGATGTTACTGAGTGATTAACTGCTTTTGTTTTCCTTCCCCTAGTCAATCATTCACAGTTGTTAATTGAAAACACGGGTCAATGGCAGCTATGGGCAAGAGCTACAGCAAGGCAACAGTGGAAGGAACATGGAGCAAACTATCCTGGGCAGGGACAATGCTGAGCCCTGAGCTCAGCCTTTCTAAGGTCCCATGAAAAAATGGCACAGCTTAAAAAAGGAATACATATATATATATATATATATATATACACACATATCCTCTCTCCCCTTCATCAGCTCCACAGAAGCTCCCACATAAAACGGGGATGCAGCCCACAGGCTCAGCGGGCCACAGAATGCTTCCTGAATGAGCAAGGATGGGTCCCCTCCCGAGCTCGGAGGAGCATCCGAGACCTCTGCGACTGCGAGCGGAGCGGGAAGGACCAGCCCTGCCCTCTGCCGGTTGCGGGATGCAGGACAGCGCCGGGAGGGAGGGATGCTGGGCGGCATATGGGAGGGTGTGGGATGCGGGACAGCAGGATGCTGAATGGGATGCAGGACAGTGCTAAATGGCCAGACTGCTGAGTGGGATGTGGATGGCACCGACCAGGCGGTATTCAGGGTGGGATACATGATGGCACCAGACAGGTGGGATGCAGGATGACACAGGATGCAAAGACAGCCCTGGGTGACTATGACCAAAAGAGTCCTGGCTCATCTCTGGTAACATGCTAGAAAGCTTCAGCCCAAGAAACTATCCAGCTTCAGCAGGGCTGGTCCCAGACCCTGGCAGCACCCTCTGGAATTGGGTGCAGCAGACCAGGGCAGCCCTGTGCCCACAGGGAGGAGGGCATGCTCACCTGCCGGTAAGTACAGATGATGATTTCTCGGAGGTGGTAGTGCATGGGTGTCATGGTCTCACTGACTGTGTCCAGAGCCATATCCACCTCTTTCTTCATCCTGTGACCATCGGGGAGGAGCTGGACCACCTTCATCACCACCTGGAGCATGCGAAGAAGCAGCAGAGGCTTTACCAGGTGCCTCCTCCCTGTGTCCCTACTGCTCCATCCCTACATGCAAGAGGACACAGCCCCTCCAAACAAGCAGCCATGGCTAAGGTAGCAAGGAACAGGCTCGGAGGGGGACCATGAAAACAGAGTCAGGCCTAAGGACTCACCTCAAACTCCCCTTTGGTGTATTTGGCATCAGGCACACTCACGATTTCCTCCTCGCCCATCTCAGGGATGCCCTGGGACAGTCAGAGGCTGTTAGGGGCTGCACACCCTGCACCATTCATGCTGCCCAACAGCTTAGCAGAAATGCAAATCCTGAACCCAACTCACCAGGACCTCAGGCATCCCCCACCTCCCATCTGCCTGGGCAGAGAAGACCAAAATTTACCCCCACCACCCACTCTGCAAGGAGGGAGCCAAATCTTTCCTGCCTTTAACCCTTCATCCTGGAGTGGGAGCTCTCAGTCAGGGTAAAGGCTCATCAGGGAGGCACCCTCACTTCTGAAGCAAATTGGAGGCTAAGCACAGCAATAAGCCAACATATGGGCAGTCACCCCCTTGCAGCCCTGGCATCACCCTTGTCCTCCCCACTCTCCTTTTAACCCTCCCACTGTGCAATGACTGTGCTGAGCTTCCCCAGCAGTCTCTGCTCCAGCCTGAGCCCAAGGAGAGCTGCAGATCCAGTACGTACATTGAAGTGCCAGAGGGTGAGAACACCAACAACCATGGCCATGGTGGTCCTGCCTCGGCCACTGGAGCAGTTGAATACGAAGGCTGCCTGTGAGTCCTCAGCCAGAGCACTCTTCATCACCTCCAGCAGCCGGTCAAAGTCCTGCCGGGGGTGAAGCCAGGGGGTTTTTATCAGTGCAACCCACATGTTGGCACAGGCTGCCCCCCTGCGCTCCCCACCAGGGCATCCCACTTATCCTACAGCCACCAGGTTAAAATCCTTAATTTCTTGCTGCTGGATCCAAACCAGCAACCTCCCCTCCATCTCTGGCAGGCTGAAGGCACTTCCCAGGGACCCTTCCCTCCTCAGCAAGCACCCTGCACCAAAACTGGGCACACCACCATGGTCCCTGGCCCAGGGGCCACTGAGCACCCAAGTGACATTCACCCCACAGCAGCAGGAATGGCTTGGGAAGGAGGCAGCACCATTCCATCCCAGGGTACCTGCTCCTTGGGAGCACAGAAGTCAGGGATGGGGATGCGGCAGTAGGTCAGCCCCTGGCAGGCATTCTTCTGCTGGCTAAATATCTCCTGCATGGTCAAGCAGCTCTTGAACATCTTCATCTGCTTCTCTGCCTCCAGGTACACCTCCAGCCACTTTTGGCACTTTAGCAGGTCACCCTTCAGGGTAGCCTCTAGTTTCTGCAGAGGATGGAGAAACCTTCACTGTGAGACCTGCTCCTGTTATTTTAATTGGGGGTGTGTGTGTGTGTGTGTGTGTGTGTGTGTGGACTTTAATTACTTTAATTATTTTTTCAGATGCAGGCTGAAATCCCTCCCAAACACCCACCAAACTCAAAACCTCCAACCAGGTCCTGGCCATCACTCCTGCCCAGCACCTCTATCCCCACCATGCTAGATGGGAGCCTCAGGGCAGCTCCTCCGCATGACCATGCTGCTGCTGGCAGCCAAGCTCCTCACTGCTTATCTCCCCTGGACACTGAGCTGGGAACATCTGCTCTCCCCTTTCCCCGGGTGCCTTTTACCCTCACTTTTAAGCCACACAATAAATTCTTTGGGGGAGGATCTCTGCTTTGCTCTGTTTTTGCAAATTCTTACACAGTGACAACAGTCAGGACTATTTTTGCAGTATGATAAAGAGCAGGTCAACCACCCAGTTTTCCATCAGCGGGGCTGTCCCCAGCCTCTAGCAGACATGGAGGGCACAAGCAAAGCACGGCATCCAATATGAACACTGCTCCTCATTGCCAGTACTAAAAGAACCCAAAACCAGAAGAAGCTGCTCCAGGGGCTGAGAGACTATCAAAGTCTATGGACATGGCCCATGACAGCAATATGGGAGGGGAACATCTGCCCTTCCTGGGTGGGCAAGATCCCCCTCACACAAAGCATCTCCCCAGTGGGCAAGAGCTCACCTCCAGCTGCTGGGGCGATGTGGTGGGCACAGGGATCAGCTCTTCCAGGTGCCCAGGCTCCCGCAGTGTATAGATCTGCTCATTCCCCTCCAGGACCACTTCTTCCCGGAGGTTGATCCAGACGATGTGAGCATGCTTTCTCTTGGCATCTGTCAGATATCTCAGGACGCTCCCCAGGGTCTAGGCGAAGGCCCAGGCAAGGATGATGGAAGGGCAAGGAGCCCATTACAAGGTTAGAGATAGGATTAGCATGCCTCTCACCTTGGAGCTGGGCTGCGCAGTTCCATAGATAGGCATCTTGGGCACCCGTCGGAAATTGGCCACACTCATCTCCTTGGCAGTGCTCAGCACATCTGGGCAGAAGCGCTCATCTGCCACCTGCAGCAGAGCAAAGCCCGGGCAAGGGATGCACTCCCTGGCACTGTACCTGCCGCTTTCCCACTCATGGGTTTGCAGAAATGTTCCCAGCACAACACAGCTTCTCACCCTTAGTCCTGTTCAGAAGCCTCCAAACCCTTCCAGCACCAGCAAGCCAGGGCTCAAGGCCACACAGCTGCATTTCAAAGGTGGGAGATGTTCTTCTTGAAGCAAGACAATGCCAAAGCAGCAGCAAGCCACAACACCTCTGGCTTCCTTCACCCAGCCACAGCCAAGGACCATTAAAACATGAAGCTGCAGCTAGGCTAGCAGCTTAGGCTTGCATCATGAGGTGCTCCAGCATCATGGTACCCTGGGTCTAAGGAGCCAGACACATCTGTGTGCACAGGGGGTCTCTGGCCATATGTCCACCCTTGCCAAGGATGCCAGCAGGACATGAACCTGAGACCCCAACAGAGACCTGGAAACCCCAAGATTCGGCACCTACCCCTTACAACAGGGAAGCTCCTTTGCTTCTCCCACCCCACCAAACACCTTTGAGGACAAGCATCCCAGGAAAGTGCCATTCAGGGGATAGTGAGGAGCAGTCATCCCTACCCCTGCATCCACGGGATGTACTCACCAGTACTCGTGTCCCCTTGGTGATGAGATCCCCAGTGATGGTGAGCTCTGATGAGTTCATCTCAGCCTGCAGCCGGTAGAGCTCAGGGTGCCTGCACATCCACCTGCTGAAGCTGAGGGCAAAGCCCAGGGGGTACTGCCGGCGGGGGGCCGGGGAGGGATGTGCTGTCAGCCCAGGCTTGCACCCCCTGCCCAGATGCAACCCACAACCCCACCAAGAAAACCCACGTTTGCTTGAGAAACTCAAGAGGTGAAGAGCGCTTCCCTCCCACTGCACGTGGAAGCCAAAACAAAGGGCAAAGGAGGGCTTTTTGGGTTGGTGGATTTTTGTCTTTACCTGCTCATGAATGTAGTAGTTGAAAGCAATCAAGTAGAAATAACGTTCGAGGCTCTGCAAAGTCCTCTGGAGAAAATACTCTTTGGTGCTGTTCCCCTGAAAGCAAAGGCAGGTGGGATTCATGGTGCCCAATGCCAAACAGTCCTGAGCCCCAAGCAGACCAGAAGGCTGGGAGAAAAGTCCTACACACACTTATTTGCAGCTGACTTAGAAGACAGACAAGCAAGTAGCAAACAGGACTGAGGCATGTTTTTTATGAAGCGGGTTTTCTGAAGGGAAG
The DNA here is from genome assembly GCA_002631895.1 of Agapornis roseicollis. Taxonomy (NCBI): domain Eukaryota; kingdom Metazoa; phylum Chordata; class Aves; order Psittaciformes; family Psittacidae; genus Agapornis; species Agapornis roseicollis. The sequence continues at coordinate 208,776 of NDXB01011386.1, read as the reverse complement.
AGGTGAAAGATGGGCAGAAATGCCACTTAAGCTGCTCAGGTTTTTTGCATATTCATGGTAACTTCACCAAGCTGTTTGTTTGGAAAGAAACTACTTCCAAATGAGAAGGGGCTGGGAGGGGGAACATACAAAACCCAATGTTGAATGCAGTGTGGGGTTTGGTTTTGGGGTTGTGGTTTTTTGGGGTTTTTTTATGGAATATTTAAAGTTTTCCATATTAAATGATGCTTAAAGACATAAATTTGCATCTCAGCTCAAACAAAATCTTCCCTTTAGGCCAAGGACAAACCGGGAGCAGTTCCAACCAGACCCAAGGGGCGTTGCTGTCCCAGGGAGATACACTGTCCAGCTGCTAACCAGAGACTCAGACCCAAGGGGAGGGGGTTGGTTAACACAAGCTCCTGCCCACATCCCAGTCACCTCCAAAGCCTTCAGCAGAGGTGCTTGGCAGAAACATCCCTTGGGAAAGGCATCCCCTTGCTAGCAATGCCATGGGCAGGCATGAGGGAAGCTGGCTGGAGACATCACCTCCCAGCCCCATGCACCAGTAGTACAAGGAATGGTTAAGGATGTCTGAGGGACCCCATCTCTGCCTTCAGAGCCCAGCAGAACCGACCAGGACTCACTCCAGGGTCAGCATCTCAGGGACAATGCAGACCCCTAGCTGATGGGTGACTTTAGACAATCAAGAGCAAGATGAGCTTATTAAATAGAAACATAAGCCACACATGCTGTAACAGCCTCCATTTCCAAAAGCCTCCTTTTTACTTCATGCCAGAAGCATTCTAATGCCTATGTAGCTGGCTTCAAGCAAGCACTCTTCTTCATCTTCACCATCACCTTCCCAAACCAGGTGTGTGTCCCAGCACAACTATCTCCTCCCAGGGTTGCAAGTTCACACCCTCAGGATTTTCCACAAGTCAGAAACCACATCCACACGCCTCAGGGCAGGGGTTTGTACATCTGAGCATCCTATCCAATAAACTAACCCACAATGCTGGCACCAGCAAAGGTGCACCCAGCACAGGACCCACAAGCATCCTTGGGAAGCCTGTCAGCAGCATCCTTGGAGAGCCTGTCAGGACCCTGCTTCCCCCAGGGTACAATGGAAAATCCTTTAAGATGGGGCTGTACACATAAAGAAATTGGCCTGGCAAGCAGAGTTTGTCCGCCTCTGACACTACGTGGCTGATACTTGAGTATTTACTTGTTCTCAGCAAGAGAAATCCGGCCCACTGTCATTTATCAAGAGGCAGAGCAGAGGTTTCTGCTCTGGAAACTCAAAACAAAGCCTGCAAGGATGGAGTCATGCCGGGTTTGCAGACAGTGCCGGTGGCAGAGCACTCCTCCTCCCCAGGAGGTTAGGTTCCTGTAGTCTCACTCAAGTTAAGTCTCTTAATGTTCCCACTTAAATAGGCTTTTGATGAAAAGGGGGATGATCAGGTCATGTGTCAGCCATGGAGAGCTGAGTACCATGGGTATCCAGCTGCAGATCAGCAGCCCAGGCCAGGATACACCTGCCCCTGCAACACCATCATGTTAGGCCTTAAATCTCTGCTTTTGTAACCAGTGCAGGGCAGAAAACCACAGTCTAGTATGACATGAGTCCTTAGTGCCTAGAAAAGCCTTTCCTCTCCCCAGAATCAAGTGGGGCTCAGCCAGCTCAGCTGGCAAAGATCCCCGGTATCACCTGCAGCCCCTCCAGCCCTACCAAGCCCAGGCTGTTATTTTCAATGGCCAAGCATCAGCCCCTCTCCCCTCCTCATCCTCTTTCCTCCAGCACATTTTCCTGGCCCCCTGCCATTGTTTAAACCTGCTCTCTTGCTCCATGTAGACTTCAAATAAACACTTATCATAGGTAATTTACGGCAGTCCCCCAGCCATTTGTTTCCCCAGCATCCAGGAAAACATAGAGCAGCCTTTTCCAGCAGGGAAAAGTCGGGGAAAGGCTTCAAGGCAGCAGGAAAATCCTGTGCCCACGCTTCCCCAGCTATACGCAAGACTGCCTGCTATCACATGAGCAACACCAAACGTAACAGAATTCACCCTAAAAGGGGGCAGGGGTGTGGAGAAGTGTGGGTTTTTGCCACTAAGTGCCAATAAAGTGGAAGGAAATGCTTTCTTTTCCCTATGCTTAATCCTTTTTCATGGTGTTTATGTGCTCCAGCCTCTTTGCTTTGGATGCATGGCACCTGTTTTCAGATTGCCCTTCACAACCAGTCCCAGCACTTCCACTCCACATTCAGCAACAAATGGGAAAATTAATCTCCAAAGAGGCTGAGATAGGGGCCAGCACTTCCATTTAGAACATCCTCCCTCCCTCCATCTGTTGGCCGGTGAGGACCCCCCAGGGTCAGACAGGGGAGACTATGGCTTCCCAGCATGGAAAACCACCCTGCTGGCTTTTCAAAACAAAGGGAAAAAATCTGTAGATAGAAAAGCATGACCTTGAGTGATTACACTTGCAGGAAAACCTCTCAGCAACAATCCTCCCCAGCTCCTAAGGACTTCTACCAGCCAGGCTGGTATCAGTTTTTCACTTTCAGACCTGTGAAACCAGGGCATGGGATATTATTCACCCCCAAGGTCATCTACCACAAGCAGCAGCAAAGACCAAAACAGCCAGCTTTCCCTCAAATCCCAGCCTGCTCCATGTTAGGGCTCTAAAACAAATTGGTGGGGGGGAAGGGAAATAAAAAAGAGAAGCTGCACAACCTTCCAGGCTTGACATCGCTGGGAAGTTTCCAGCTCACAGGAAGCTTTGGATTTCCAGAATTTACATTCTTCTCATCCCCACGCAAAAGCAGCTCGATAAATTACCCGGTGCAGGCAGCTTGCCTCCGGGCAATCCTCTAATTAACATACCTGGGTCTGATAGTCCTCCCTAATCCCTTCCAGCTTCTTCTTGTATTCATAGATGGCTTCCTTCATGTCATGCATCTCCGAGCTACAGGCAATGGCACCATCCACCTTGTGAGGAACAAGCAGAAAGCTGCTCAGCAAACCCCAGATTGGTGGGGGGAGACCAACTTCTGCCCCTTCACCCACTATGAGCAGGATTTTGCTGGCACCCCTTACCTCCTCTACTATCTGCTGGCCTTTGGGGACCATCTCAATGAAGGTCTGGATGACCCGAAGCCTGTCCCTGGGGGATGCTTTAGGCAGGTGGGGGAGACTGGGGTGGAGAAGAAAGAGATCAAACCGGCCCCAGAGGAACAGGCATTCCCTTAACCCCAGCCCCAGGGGCTGCACCACTTACTCAGGCTTCTGGGCAGCTCCTCGGTGGTGGTGGAAGATGAGCATGCCCATGGCCATGGCCAGGTTGGTCCTGCCCACACCGGTCTGGCAGCTGAAGAGCAGCGCTGGTGGGGGTCTGCCAGGGTCCCGCAGTAGCAGACTGGGACTCTCCTAGGAGAGGGGACAGAGGGATGGAGACCACAGAGACACCCAGGAGAGAGAGGTCTGCCACCACAACAGCCAGTGTGGAGATGACAGCTTTTCCCAGTCACAGAGGGGTGAGTGGCACCTCCCCTTTGCTCAGGGAATGGTGTGTATGGCCCAGAACAGCACAATGGGCAGTCAATCCACTGCATTCCCCTGCCCCATGCCCTCTCCAGCCATAGCAGACAATGGCCTGTCCACCCCACCAGAGATGTTCCCATCACCAGGCCCCAAGCCACTGAGATTTCATCTCCCAGGCTAAAAAAAAAAAAGATAAGAGAAGCCCTGCCATTGAAAGCCTTTGCCCCAAGCCCAGAAGGGAAGAGACACCTGCACAGGGATGATAGGAGGTCTCCAGCCAGGGGTAGGGATAAGCAGCTGGACAACACAGGTTTCTCCAGCAGGGTCTACAGCAATGGGAACAGAAAGCAACTGCAGGCACTATCATCCCCTAACAGGAAGTGTAAAGCCAAAACCAGAAGATGCTGCTCCCACACTCCCTGATTAGTGCATTTGCTCAGGCAGAAGAGAAAATCCCAACCCAAGGCGGCCCTATGGACCAGGCACTTTTCTTAAGCTCACCCTGAGGAACTGGATGAAAGCATCAAACTGCTCCTCCAAAGGGGCTCCCTCAGCAGGAAGGGGCAGGCGGTGATACCTGGGAGCACAGGGACAGCCCTCGTTAGGCGGAGAGGGACATGGATGGGGCTTTGTTCCCACCACCATGAAGGACACATGGCTTAAAAGGCTATCATAAGCTCAGCTTGCAAAAGCAAAGCCACCTCTCCATGAGGAGAAGGAAGAAGGGAAGCACCTGTAGGAGGGCAGGAGGAAGATGGGTCTGCGGTAAACCTCCTCTGTCACCTGGATATCCTCCTCACACTGCACCCGCACAGCATGGGGCTCATCCCGCAAGCGCTCAATGTCATTGTAGACATAGTAGATGCTCTCGCTCAGCTGCGCAAAGTCATGGATCTGAAGGAGATGCGGAGCCCCATTAAGATTCATGGAGTGCCCACCACCTCCGACAACCCACCCCACCCATCTCCCATGGGGTGATGACCCCCTCCTATCCCACCTCACCTCCTTGCGGATGGCCAGCTCCAGGCTCTCTGCCCGCAGCCCCTGCTGCAGGCACTGGAGGTTTTCATGCAAGTTCTCCTTGCTCCGAGGGGTGTAGGACACAAAGTCCCCCTCCAACCGCAGGAAGACCACAGGCTCCTCACGGACACAGAAGAAGACGCACTCCTGTGAAGATGGGGAGAGGCTGCCCAAAAGCTCTCTTACCTTTTTCCACCCCAGTTTTCACCCTCCTACCAACCTTGTGGCCCTCTCTCTGCAGCTTCTGCAGCACGAGCTTGAAGCCATTGAGGCTGGGTTGTCCCATGCCAAACACGGCATAACCTCCTTTGGCTTGTCGGAAATTGGGAGCGCCACAGCTGCCAGTAGTGTTCAAGACGTCTAATTTGCCATAGATGTCCCTGACCATGAAATATTTCCCCTGCAAAAGAAGATGGGCAGAGAGAAGATGGGGAATAAGTGGATTTGAGCAAGCAATTTGAACACAGCTGGGAATAAAAGTGGCTTTTTCCTGGTTAACTTCAAAATCAGCCCCAAAAAAACCTGAGGTTACCAAATCCCAGGGTGAAACGAGTTTGGCGTGGGGTGGTGATGATGCTCACCTGCACAAGGTAGTGTTCCGGCGTGGTGTCAGAAATGCGTCCCACTGTGTAATTGGCCTTCAGCAGGTCATCGTGGATCTGAAACTCCTCCCTGCAGTTGTACCTGCAGAAGGCACATGTTGGTGGATAGAGTTAAAAAATAATGGCATAGGTAAACAGTAAAAAAGCAGTATATAGGGAAGAGGGTGCAGAAAAACAGAGGTCTGGAGTTGCAAGAGGCTGCCAAGAACTTACGTGATGACCACAGGTGCCACTTTGTTGGTGATGATGGACTTGGCCTTGCTGTTATGGAACCCCAAGGTCTGAAAGGAGTGGATGCTGAGGGATCGCTGGTCCTCCATGCTGCCGTCACCCGGCACCCTGCTCTCCAGGGGGGATGCCGACACTGCCTGCTGTGCTGCGCTGGCGGTCGTCCCCATAATCTGCAGGCAGCTGCACTGGGACAGGGAGGCAGCAGGGAAAGCAAGGAGGGAAGGAGGGAGAGGAACTTTTTTTTCAGCTGCTACTGGTTTAGAAAGGGAAAATCCTGGGCAGGCAAGGGCAACCCCCAGCTGACAGCCAGCAAGGAGAGGCCCATTTAGGAATAAATGCTAAGCAGCCCTTTCCCTCCCACTCCTGCAAATGGCTTTCTTCCTCCCTGCCTGCCTGCCATGTGGCTCCCTCCAACAGGAAGGGTCCAGACCCGCGACTGAAAGTGGGACTGAGGAAGGTGGAAGGAAGCAGAAACACTAGATCCAGCCCCTAAAATCTGCTGAGTCAGCAGATGGCACTGCAGAGGGACACAGCAGCACAGTCCCTAGCCTTACCTTCTACTTCCCCAGCACCTGCAAACTGCTTCAGGGTCCCTCCCTGCATGGAAAACACTTGAACAGTGGTAAATACTGCTAAATATTTAGTAATTTAGGAGCTAGCCAGCACACCTGGAGCAGCAAGTGAAGGCTCAAGGAGGTTGCTCCCTAAGCAAGCTGTGCACGCATATACGTGCACACATGCATGCTGATGCACACACAGGCAGAGGAAGAGCTGGGGAGTGGGGTGCTCACACATGATTTTGCAGCCTGAGAAACTGTGGGCAGCAGCAAGGAGGAAAGGTGTCTCCTGCACAGAAGTAAATAATTCTGCAGTGCTGAGAAACCGCCTTGATTGCACCAGAGGCATCAAGAGCCTGGAGGCAGTGGGAGGAGGGATTTCCTCCAGCAATTAATGAGGAAATCTGAAAGCTGCTTTTGAAGCAGCTGTTATTCCTATACTGGAGGAGCACCTGCTCTCCCAGGGCAGGTAGAGGACCCTGAAAGTAGTCCCCCATCCCCAGGGAGCTCATCCCTAAACAAGGATGAAAGCAAAAAGGCCAGCACAGGGTGGGGGACTGGCTGCAGCCAGGAGCATCCTGCCACACTTGACCGGTTCAGGACAATGAGCCAACTGTCTGCATCAGCTAGGGCTGGATCCTGGTAACCAAGTAAAGTGAGAAATGGCAAAAAGAAAACAAGTCTGCCCACCCTTACTGAGATGGCCCCCAATAAAATCTCCTTTGTACTGATGCTGCATGTGGAATAACCTTGGCAGCATCCAAAGGGGGATGCTACCCGCTCGGTGGCAATGCACAATGCTGGAAAGCCCAGAGTAACTTTATCCCAGCTCTACAAACGCCTTTGCAGCTGCTTCTGCTGCCTTGCAAGCAGCACAGGATCAATCTCTTACTGCAATCCCAGGGAATGTGATGCCCCCAGCAGCTGCAAATGCTTGAAGGGGGGAAAGCCTCTGGAAAATGTGCTATTTCAAGACAGCCATGTGCTGGCACAGATTTTCCCCTCCTCCCCATCTTCTTTCCCCGCTCCACAGAAAACTTGTTGCTCTACCACAAATTTTCTGCACCATTAGGCAGCCTGGTTTCTTTAATACACAAGAGAAAGGGGGGCAAAAAACCCCAGCTGCTTCAGGCCAGTGCCATTTCTTCACATGAACACTGTCAGGGCAAAAATAAAGCAAAAAAACACAAAAAATAAAACATAGGGAGATTTCAAGTATTTCAGAGCAGGCACTCGCGGCTTTGGAGACCTCAGACAGCAGGCAGGAGGGGGGCATTCAGCCAGGATGCTTTTTGCTTTATTTTGCTGAGAATTGGTGCATCTTTTCAAAAGCAGCCGGCGCAGCCCACAAGCTGTACCGATCCTTCTGGATCTGCTCCAGCATCCCCATGCCAGGGGATGAAAACTCACCCCTGCAACTTGCAGGCAGGCACAGGCAGCTTCTGTATTTCCTCCATCCTTCTCTCCACTGCAGTCACCCACTTTCACCATAAATGCCCCAGGCATATATTTTTTTGCCTGACAAACCACACCAGCAAATAACAGACATAAAAGACGTCGGGCAGATTTGGAAATGGTCTTTCAAACCACAAAATGAATGGAGAGAGGAAATCACATTTCAGCTTCTTTCCCCCTCTCAGTTGGGCAGGCAAAAGCAAGCATCTGTTAGAAAAGTACCGAAATTACCCAAGATGGGTGCTCTGGGCAACCACGGGAACTGCTCTGAAAAGCCACGGGAAGAGAGAAGTGCTGGTGTTATCCACACGGGAGCAGCTATTTACTGGTACTGCTGCTTCCAGAGGGAGTAAATGGGCTTACACACTCCTAGTGCCCAGCCTGCAAGCTGGGACACAAAATGGCATAGGTGTGGAAAAAGAACTCTCCCAAAAAAACCAGATACAATGATCCTGCCTGAAACTCTCCTAAATATCACTGGTAGCTGCAATGAGAAGAGATGCAATGGAGCCACCATCACAGGCCAGCCAAGGGAGCAGGAGTCCAGCCTGGGAGGGACCAGCCCAACAAAGGGCTCTGATAGCTCAAGTATCAGGAGTTTTTCCCCAGCAGTTGAACCCAGTTAGCAAACCCTAAACAAGAGCTTAGGCAGGCAACTTACCCTTTAAAAAAAAAAAAGTTTTATTGTTTTATCTGTAATTTAAAGAACCCCAGCACATCCAACATCTCAGCCTGGAATACTAAGTTCTGAATTATACCCCAAAACCAGACACCTCAGTGAGGCTTTGGTGTTTTCATGCCACTGCAAGAAATTAGGGTGCTCAGAAGCAATTTGCAAGGATTTTATGATGGTCTTAGCCATCAGCCAGGTCAAGCCAGTTTGGAGCATTTCTTTACAAAGCAAAATGCTGTATTTAGGGTGTTCCTTTCTAGGAGAGAGAGAATGCAGAGACAAAATGTCCTGCACAGCATCCTTTCCTCCTGTCTGTAATCTTATCCCCAGGGTGAGAGGTGCAGGGACAAACTGCAGAAATCCTTACCCAGCCAGCTCATCCCCACCAGCACTCACAGCCTTAATCTCGGAAACATTGTGGCCATGGCTCATTAACAAAGAACCCATTTTCTCCCCAGCCACAAAAAAAGATGGACACCCTTCAAGAGGGCGTCCCGCCAGAACAAACCAGCACTGTTCTTCTCCAGGTGTTTTGCCTACATTCAAAGCTCCAGCAGCCACCAGTTAATTATTCCTGCTGCCTAACAAGAAAGCAGAGCCTCCAGGTGGGCAATGTATAGATGCTTCCCTTCTCCTGCAGACCAGCCCCACTGAGCATGGGGTAGATGGGGCACACCAGAGGAGTTGCAGACAGCACCAGAACGCTGCTTGAGCATCCTAAGGGATGACAGGCAGGTGCTGTGGCCTCTCCTACACATCTGCCATGGAACTCTCAATGATGTACAGTGCTCAGCCCCTCACCTCCCCACCTCACGGAGCCACTCCTCTGCCCACCACCCAGCACAGAAGTTATTCCCACATCCAGGGACCTGGCAAGGACTCAAAGCCAGAACAAACAATGGACTAAATATAGTGGGGGGCGGCAGGGCTACAGCTGCAGGATGCATCTGCCCTGATCTCCACTATGAGGAGGAAGCGTGCACTTGCCCGGCCGCCTCATTGTCAGCAGGAAATAAATCAAATAAATCTCCTTCCATGCATCCTCAGGTTATTTTATAGGTTTGGGTTGTTGTTTTTTTTTTTTTTTACATAAAGTGAAAAGCCCTTTGGGAAGCAGCAGCAATTGCAGCATCCTCCTAACACATCCATCCCTCCCCTTGGTGTGGGGCAGCCCTAGCAGCTTTTCGGCACCAGACCGGCAAGGATGTATCCACAAGGGACCAATCAAGGGGCACCTGGCACTGCTGACCCAAGCAGGGAAGCAGGAAACACTGCAGCGGGTGGAAGGAAACCCTAGCACTGCCGGAGAGGCATCGCTGAACCCTGAAGGAAGCGCTGGAGCCGAGCCCCAAGCCCCAGCGTGCTCTTTAACCCTCTTTCTCAGAAAACAGTGAAAATAAAAGAACACACAAACAGACATTTGGCAGGGGAGCCCACGTGTGCTGGGAGATAACCCAGGGCAGAGGCTGCGTGGGAATCGGGCTCCTGTTGTTCCAGGTGATGCTGGAAGGAAGCAGCTTGGCTTATTAAAAAAAAAAAAACAAAAACAAAAACAAAAACAAAAACAAACACAATAAAACAAAAAAGAAAGGTGAGAAATAACATATTAAGCCATGGTTTAGCTGAAACATGCCACTCACTTGCTGAGCAGCAAGGGTGAAATAAGGCAAGGAAGCAACACAACCAAGACACTTTAAACCTACCCAAAAGCATTTTGCAATGGGAAAGGAAAAGGCTCTGGGAAGCCAACTTTGCAACTGACAGCTCTGATTTTAAAAGCCTTGATTGTTTTACTATTATTTTTAAATACGCAAAAGCAACCGCCCTCCATTCTCACGGACTCTGGGCTCCTCAGAGAGCCAGCACCGACAGCCAAAAATATAACCAAATAATCAGCATTTCCTAGAAAGTACAGAAGTATTTCTCAATCGGGCCGAGATCAGTGCTGCTAATCCCCTGCATGACCTGTGCTCTACCACTGGCATCCACCAAGGGGGAGGGGAAAGCATCAGTGGGATACCTTCCCCCAGATCCAAGCAGGAGCACCAGAATAACAAGGACCCAGCATTTCACACCCCCTTTCCTGCCTTTTGGCAGAAAACTGAGTGCCACATCCCCGTCCTCCACGTGACCAACCCGCCTTTACTTACTTCATTTAAAAGTCTTTACCCTGAAGTCAGGGAAAGCTGCTTGAGACAGGGAGGAGGGGATAAAAAAAAGGCAACCAGGCATGTCACCCCAGAAACATGGATGTGAATCTGCACCCCACCATGGAGGTAGCCACCAGTGGGGAGGATGCTGGGACCCACTGGGAGGTACTGGGAATGGTACCCAGGCTGCAACCCTTGTTCTCAAACTTGGTTTACAGTGAATCGTTAATCAGCAGAGTTAAACCTTCCTTGGTAAGCAAAGCCCCAGGCAACACACGGGAGGAATTAAGATATAAATATGTCTCAGCAGCAGGACATGGCTTTTTTGGCCAAGCCACCACAGCTTCGCTCAAAGCTCACCTGTACCAGCTAACACAGCCTAGGTGCAGGATGCCCTTTGGATAAGCAGCTACCACATGCACCCTTGCCCCTGCAATAAGCATTTTTATTGTGTTTTTTAAAGGGGATCTTCAGCAGGTCCCCTCACACGTTACACTGGTTCCCAGGGCGCTGCTTTGCATGCCAACACACAAGAGAGAGTTCACCGCACAGCACACAGGAGATGCTCAGGCTCCCAGCTATGGAAGAGAGGGGTTTTGTCAATGGAAAGAGGAACAAAGCCCTAATTTGCAAGTGCCAGAGCTGCCAGTTGTGTCGTCAGCTCACTGCCGGTGGTTTCAAGGTCTGTGAGCACGCTTACTGAAGTTTCCTTTCAATAGTGCAGAGAAAAAAAGCCATCAAGGATGCAGATAAAGGCCAGGGGCATCTCCAAAGAGACAACCACCCTGCAGCCAAGCTTTCCTCCAACACAAAGTACTCCCCAACTCACCAGGAAGCACCACGGCCCCACGCCCAAACCCGCTCAGCCAAATCTTTCAGCCAGTGCTATTTCCACTCCTTCCCACTGGAGGTTTCGCTGCGTGACCCTGTGCAGGCTGGTGGCTAGGGGGGACCCCACAAGGGTGGGGACCCTGGGGTGGCACCAACGGCGCAGCACCCTGCTCCCAACCCTGGGAGGCTCAGCGCCACGACGAGCGTGGCCAGGGCTCTTCGGGAAGGCAAGGGCTATGATTTTGTGCTATTCCTAGCTAACCACCAGCTCCCCTCCCGACGGGAAGGCTGGCGGAGCAATGGGACGGCTCCATTTACACGGGGCCGCTTTTCAAAGCCGGGCTGCTGCAGACCACACCTTTCACAAGACAAGCAGCACCTTATGCGCGCCCGCACCGCCGTCGCACTCGCCTTTGCATGCTCGGTGGTTTTGCATGCGGTAGCGCACAGAGCTCATGCTCCTGGGCTCTCCCCCACCCCACTCTCCTTAATAAAGATAAACCAAGCAAATCCCAGGGGTGTTTGCTCACAACAGAGACCTGACAGTTATTTTTAGGCCTCGTGTCATTTGTGCAGACATAATCACTTCCTGCCTTCCAGGAAGGAAATGTCCCACCACTGCTGCCTGCATGCCTCCCCCCTGCCTGCCTGCTCCCTCCTCAGGCAATGCCTGCCCACTCCCAGCTCAGCCACCCCAAAACTTGCTGCCTTCTCCCCCAACTCCCAATCCAGAGGGGTAACAGTCAAGACACAGGTTGGGATGTGTCACGTGCTGCAGTCCAGAGCGCTGCAGGAAGATGATGTTCACCCCCCCTGTGCTTAGAGGAGTGATGTACTGGGGAAAGCATAGAGGAAGAGGTCCGGAAAAGTCCAGCAGCCATAGGAAACACACCCTGGATGTAGTTTCTGGAAGCTTTCAGCCCCGATAGCTACAGATCCTAGGCAGGAGCTTATTGAGAGTAGGCAGCCTTCCCTTCTAGGATATACTCTACATCCCGGCTCTGTCTGGGAGACACAACAGTGAGGGTGACCCCAATCCTACATGGGGCAGAAGCCCACCAGGCTCTGCGACATACCGTGCATGAACATACCAGAGGGAAACTGACTGCTGAGTGATTCCAGCTTTCCTGCGTCTCCTATGCTCCCCAAATGGGATGCTGCAGAGCCAAACTCCAGACTGCGATGCTCCCGAGCAGGGAAGGAATTGTGGTTACATCTGCTCCTCTTCCTACTCTATCCTCATCCTCCAGTGCAGAGCCATCCCACAAATCCCCATTTCAAAGCTGGCTTCGCAGATGGCCTTTGGGGGTGTAAGGGAGGCAAAGCAACGGATGTGAACACCAAATTCACTTTGGGGCACTCCAGCCACAGCAGGCACAGCTAGCACCAGCAGACAGCCACACTGGGCTTCTCGCCTGGGTCAGCCTCCTGCAGGGCTGGCTTCCAGGCAGCAAGAGGGAGAGAAAAGCCCCTTTTAAATAGAAAACAGGACTGCAAAGGCACATGAGCTGGGAAGACACCACAGGGCGGATGCTGGGCCTCAAAACTACTTATCCATCTATTTTCTAGAGGTTTCAAGCACAGCATTGGCTGCAGATAAAACCTCCTCGACCGCGCTGGGGCACATCATGCCCACAGCGTGGGGTTTGTTTTCCTGGGGCAAACTAAAGCTTCCTCCCATCATACCCCGCCTTGGCTCTGGGGTGAAGGGACCCCTGCCCAACAACACCCCGGGCCCCGCATAAGGAAGGCTGCTCCTAGCAGTGGCACTCACCCTCCTCTCCCGATGGGGTCTGGCAGCAACCTTCCCCCCACCCTGGGTAGCGCATGAGGGCACGCCGAGGTCCCGACGGGCTCCAAGCCGGTACCCCACCCTCCCTCCATCCTCCTCACCATGCACCCGGCTGCGAAACTACCCCCACCCGCCCCGAGAAGAGGATGAGCGGGGGGGAAGGGATGCCCGGCCATGGCGCGTGGGGGATACGGTACCTGGCGGCAGCTCCGAGCTCAGCTCCCGCGCCGGGCTGGCCGCGCCGTCGGGCGCCCCATGGGGGCGGCGGGACCGGCGTGGCGGGAGCGGAGCTCCGCGGCCGCCCCGACCGCCGGAGCCTCGGCGGGGGAAGGAGGCGGAACCGGAGGAGGGGCAGCGCTGCCTCTTGGCCCCAGCCGCGCCCGCCGGCTGCCCAGCGCCGCCCCCCGCCCAGGGACACCCCCACACACACAGGCCCGCCCCACCGCCGTGCCCCAGCACGTTGCTCCCCCTCAGGCACCCCCTGGCATGCAGCATCCATCACCCCGGAGACCTTCGGCATGCAGCATCCCCCCACCCACAGCACCCATCCCCTCGGGGACACCCTGGCACGCAGCACCCGTATTCTCAGGGGCCCCGTGGCACGTTACATTCCTCAGCCACAGCACCCATCCTTGAGGGGATCTTCCGCTACATAGCACCCGTTACCCACAGCATCCGTCCCCTCAGGGACCCACAGCACACTGCATCCTCCAGACAACAGCCATCCATCTCCTGGGGGACCCTCTGGCACGGAGCACCCATCCGCCTCAGGGACCTCCAGGCATGCAGCATCCCCCAGCCACCACACCCATGCCCTCAGGGACCCCCAACACATAGCATTCCCCAGCCACATTAATCCTTCATATCCCCTCCTGTGTCAATCCCCTCGGATGGACAGGGGACTGGCATATGCCACCACCTCAGACAGATTCAGGACACCACAAGTTTTGGGAGCATCAAGGCACTGTCTGCATTTCTCAAAGCCAACATGCTCTTTTTCTTCCCAGAAATGGAAGAGCAGAGAGTAGATGTGCGTGATGGGGACCAGGGCAAGGGTTGGGACTGGTATGAAGTGGCCTGCAGTGAGCCCTTATCTCCTTGCTTTATCATGCCAAGGTGGATTGAGCCCCAGAACTCACACAGGGAAAGTACAGGTCCAGCACTCACTTGTGCAAGCACTCAGCACAACTTTTAAAGCAGCCTGAGAGCTGAAGCTTACAGAGGAACCTGCGCTTTCTGCTAATTTTAAGTCCCCTTGCAGCCTACTGGAGATAGTACCCTCCTTTCCAGCCCCAGAAGATCTCCTCTCCCCCATACTGCTGATCAGTCAGGTTCCAGGGCTTTTAACCACAGCTAGGGTTGGAAGCAGCTTCCCAAAGTGAAGCTAGGTATGTAGCATTGCTTTCACAGACCCAAACACAGCAGCTTGGCTTAAAAGCAAGCCACCTGCCGAGCCTCCATGCTTGGCCTTCCTACCTTCTGGGAGGCTTTCAGGGCATGGCAGAGAGGGTGTTAGACCTGGAGGCATTCTCTGAAACACCGGGGTAGTTCCAGCCCCCCAAGTCTCAGAACAATCCCACCTTGCTTGGGCCACTCAAATGCCTGGGGAAATAAGCTGCTGCCCACCCAGCTGTTCCCTAACACATACAGGCACCATGGTGGGTTCCTGCTATGATGCTGCCAGTACCAGCAGGGCCAGCAACAAGGTCTATTCAGCTTCTGCTAGTTTCCATCACAGCACAGAGTAAAGCCATGAGATGACTTCAGGCTTTCCTCATTGCCAACAGGCACTGCACTTATTCTGCTGCCATGGAAAGATGCTATTTTAGCTAATCCATAAACCCCCAAATCCTTCAGCTCCCAGCTTCCTTCCCCCATTTCATTTGTGTTCACACCTGAGCCCTCAAAGGGCCCCACAAAGGAGGACCCCAGCCCCACCTCCCTCAGAGACCCTCCAATGCCCTGGCACTACAGCCTTGCTCAAATGCAGCACCATTCATAACTGCTGCACTACTCTGGGAGGCACCGCCGAATAAGTGTTTATGGGACACCAGCAGACTGAAGGAAAAAGAGAGAAACGACATTAACACGTTCACTGGCACTAGGAAGGAGGGCCAGGAATGTAAACGGAGCCCGGAGGCAGTCCGAAAATGGTAACGGCTGGAAAGCAGGGCTGGAAAGTTTGTTAATCGGGATCCTAGATACTAGCCAGGCTCCCAGCCTCTGGCTCTGCCAAAATACCCTTTTCTGAGCTGCTGTGCTGAATCACGCAGCTGCTCGCCACGGGGCAGACCCCAGCAGTCACACGTGCAGGCGGCAACTGCTCCAGTTTCAAACTCAGATCCAGAGCTATAAATCCAATGAAGGTTTCAGTCACCCTGCCGCATGTGAAATTACCCAGGTTTAGTTCATGGGCAGCTCGCTGTCAATGGACAGCTTCAGCCCTAGACTGAAACTTTATCTTTTTTAGAAAAAAAAGATGAAATCTCCATTTTTAGCTCCCAAATCAGCATCTAGAAGCTCCTGCTGAGGAGCTCCTCACACACATGAGCCTCACTGCAGGTGCTTTGGAAGCCAGGATTAAAAAAGGGTATCCCAAAATTCAGGAAGAAAACAGTTGTGCTGCCCTAAGCTTGGCATCTCATGGATAAAGCCAAACCCAGAAGAGGGGAGCTCCCAGATGTCTCATCGGTGTTTTTTTTCATCTTACTCCTCTCCTCTTTACACAGGCTTCAAAATCCACAAACTTTTCAGATGGAAAGAAGCGGAACTCGGGATCCACCGCTCCCATTCAGCAGTGGAAGCAGAAATGTCTTACTTCTCTTTCACTTTTCACAAAGACGTGCTGCCTGTTTCCAAGCAACACAGCTTTCCTCCGGATTGTTTTCCCCAGCAGACTTTAGGCACTCCTTAATAGAGACTTAAGGTAAGAAACAACCTCCAGAGCCAGAAGTTGGGGAGAAACTGCAGGAGGAAGCAGCTGCGCAACACGCATGCTTTGCACCAGTAGCAGTGTTTCCTCCGAAGGAAAGGGTTTCCTCACTGCCTTCTCTGCCCACTGTCCTACATCCCACTTTTAAACTCAGGATCAGGAGCAAGAATATAGCAATAATTATTTAAGCTTATCCTGGGTAACAGCACTATGCAAGGCACTGCTGCTGCAACATGCACCCACATTAACGGGAGGTCACAGAAGAACCACATCATGTGTGGCCAGTCTGGGGTGTGCAAAGGACCCCCAAACCCATGTCAGTGGTACCCTTGGTGCTACCCTCCCAGCTCCCCCCTTGGGACCTGTGCAGGCACAAGAAGTTTGGGAATGCGGCTTGCTGCTGCAGTATTTCACACACAGAGTCCACATCCCATAGCAATGTACTGTCAGGGGTGCCACAGCATGGGGAGGGAGGCTTGCTAGTTGTTTGCTGAGACACCCACAGAAGCTGGGTGCCTGCAGCCAGAAAAGGAATGCCCTGTTCTCACCTACCTTTTCCTTTCTACTAGTGGGAAAAGGCTTTTGCTGCACAGACACCCCCCCTCCCCACCATACATAGTAGCTGGTATAAAAAAGGGCCAACTTTGCTGCTACATGGTTTATAATTTATATATATAATTAAAGTGAGAATTTTAATTATACACACCTGCACCAGCATAGCCCCCATGCGAGAGTGTAAGTGGGGCTGTGTCCCTCCAGGAGCAGCAGAGATGGGGCAGCCAAGGCTGCAACATAGGCTAACAGAGCAGCTAGGCCATATGATGGGCTTAAATATGCTCCTGGGCATAGAGGTCCCCAGGTGAGGCTGCCTGGGGCTGTTGAGGTCCATCAGGGCCCTCAGGGAGGAGCTTGGGGGGGGGGGGC